>KQ086054.1:13183-25281 GCA_001020605.1 Schizopora paradoxa
ATGACCTACTACGCTCCGTCGTGGAAGGTTATAAGGCTCCCTCCACTCCGTCAGACCTTCCTCCACACATCCCTACCCCTCCCGAGCTCGCAAACCGCCAACTCGGACACTCAAAGCAATCATCTGACAACAACAGCGAAAGTAACAACACCTTCTCGTCTTCAAAGTCCAAATCACAGCTATCCATCCCACCTCCTTCCGAAGTCTCTGCTCACCAGAAGAAAGGAAGTCGATATATGGGATATATCAAAAACGTTGGGTCTACAGCAATGCAATCAGAACAGGAGAAGTCAAACACGCACCTCGGTTTTGGCGGCATCAACAAGTCGCGCACCTCAGACAGCGCAAACGTTGACACCTTGCAGCCCAACTCCAATGTCGCAGCATCGCGCACCAGCACCATCAAGTGGCATCAACCAGTCCGCGACCAGCCGTAACAACACATCGCAGCGCGGTTCATCAGACAAGCCACAGAAGGGCGAACCGGGTTATGAAGAGCCTCACAAAGAGAAGCGAACCGCCGCGCGAGCAGAGGGTGTGCCTCCGTCGTTTCAATTGAACTTTGCGCAAGACAAGGAGCAAAATGCGGAGGGCGATAATGGTGAAGGCGGAGAGGGCTAGAAGGACAAAAACAGCAACATCTACCCCGAGCAGCGGCACGCAGGGAAGTTCAATGATGTTAGGCCTGAGTACGGCACTGCCAACCGAGTCGTAAGTTTTCCCGTCTTCCCTTCGCGTGTCGAAAGATCCGCGGCCTTCGTCTCCGTACATCACACCTCCGTACTGTCGTTGTCTGTCAATCTGCCAACCCGTCAAGCATCGCCGGTTCCGAGAGTTTTGCACCCAGCCGTCAGCGTCAACGTCCACGACTCCTCATCTCTTCTCCCTGATTCCTTTCGTACCGACACTCATCTCGTGACCCAGAATCCGACACCCTCGCTAGTGACTCGACACGAGCTATCACGAAATTTCGCCGCATCCTCGCGAACGCCAACGAAGTAGAGCCTGTGTCGGTGACCCTCGCCTTCATAGCTTCGATTCGCCCGCTCGCCTCTACTACTGCACCGTCGAGCAGCAGCACGCACGGACCAAACGACGAGCTGGAAACATGTTTTGTGACACTTCACCAGCACGAGCTAATCATTCGAGTGGTCCCAATAGCCGAAGCACATCGAAAGAGGCTGTCACGGTGAGACTGGAGTTTGATACTCCCCCGACGCTTCATCGATACGTTGTCGAGCTTGAACGCAACCTACGTCAACGTCTCCTTCAGCTTCGTAGCATGCAGGAATCCACCAGTAGAATCATAAACGTACGCGAGCAAGCAGTCTGGACCTCCATCATCGACTGTTCAAACTCGACAACCATTCGCAGGTCAAGCCAAAGCGCTCGCTGATCCGTGACGAAATCAGAATCCGTTTTAACTCACGAAGCCATGTCTGAATACCGATGGCGCACGGCGACGTCGATTCCACCCCAGTCTCGTCGAATGCAGGGAAGAGTCGGCGGAGTGGATCACCGCAAGATTCGTCGCAATCGGAATGCGGGTGATGGACGATGCGAGAAAAGGTAAACGGAGTCGTTGGTACAGCGAGGGACGAGGCGGACGTGGGGCAAGAGGAGGCGCAAGCCACGAAAGGTAGTACAGGGAATGATCGTTCGAACTCGTAGACGACAAAAATTTCCGCGTGAGGGCATCATCGTGTTGGCACCGGCGTCGTCGACCAATCGCTGGCGCGTCGTTCAGCGCGGTCAAAGGCCCGTATTGTTGCGGATAGGGTGAGAGGAGCTGCTGACGAAGTAGGTCATCGCGGACCCATGCGAGGACACCATGCCTTTCATCGACGCATTTGGAGTGAGATGCTACCAGGAAGAAATTCGGAGTGCTTCTTCTTCGAGAACGAGACGGGGGCAGATTTTTAATGAGTGTCGTCATTAACGAAGTTGAGGTTGCGAGGTAGAGACACGCTGAAGAGATGGAGTGCCGCGTCAGAGCAGAGTGAGGACAAGGGAAAGGAGGAGCGGAAGAACGAAGGAAGCTCTTCCATCTTGAACTTCACGCTGGGCACATATCCTGACAAAAGTGCGGAGGCATACAGCATCTACGTCCCGCTCCATGGCGTTGTCCCCTGGATCGAAAGTACGTGAGCTCGAAATCACATTAATTTTAGCAGTTTCGACACGCACCTAGAAATGCTGTCCATGCTGTATCAGAATTGCGCATTTACCTGACACCTGTCTGCTCGTCATACCACATGAAAGACCAAGTCCAGGTCGTGTTGTCTTAAGAATGTCAGTCGAGCTCTTGAACTTGTTCGCCGCTGCCGCGTCCTCGTCCTTGCGGCTCGGTAGTGTTCTGTACCGATGGAGGCAGATACCTCTCGTTAACTAACTGAGTAACTTGCTGCACATCCCGTTCGTCGACGGATGTGTCCTGAGTGAGCGCAAGAGGAGTGTAGCGCAGAGTACGACAAGTGAATGCCAATAGACTCGAACGTCCTGCGTCAGCAGCAGAACAGAGCTCCCGACCGCGGCGTTCAGGGGTCGGGGTACTACCCGGGTAGACGAGGTGACCATCGTTCGTACGTTGCCTCGACGCCTGGGGAGATGAAAACCGATATTCCGTAGGAAGAAAGAGAACGCTATGTTCAAGAATAGACACTGTAAGCGCTGACGTATTCGAACGTGCGCGTGATTTCGGATTCGCCCAAGACCCCAAGCTGAAGTTGTAACGCAGCAAACGTCATCGTAAATTTCACAAGATGACAGCCCGCGACCTTCGACCTAGAACATAGACTCGTAACACAGTCCAGGCTGACTCTCTGTGGTTTTCTGCGGAGCAGAATCGGCGTCAGCCGGACTGGGATTTACCGAAAGTTCCTGGCGGAAGGGCAACTGAGTTTGAATTTCTCGTGGCTTTCGCGTGAGATCTGCGTGTCGAGCACGCGTTCTGCTTAGTCAACGTCATTTTGCAGTCGTCTCCTCTGCTGTCGTCGCCTTCAATTTTTTGTTCTTGATGAGGAGAACAGCAACTTCTACACGTATATGTACCTTGAGGAGCTGAATGTGTACTTATCTTTCATTAATAATAGCAAAGATACACGTTCTGCGAGAGAAAAACACAACACATTTACACATTCACATGCAACCGTTCATCAAGTGGAGAGGTCACCTCGCAATTTGGTGCGAAAGCTCATGATACGCACAAATAGCAGTTAATCTATTACGATGATATTTTTAATGCTTTGGTAACTACATTCTGAGTTCTGGGTGGAATGAATTTTGTCACGGCTGGCTTTCAGGCTTTTTTTCAGCGGCGGGAACTTGAAAAGTAAATAAATTGTACAAAAAATCTTCCTCGGACCGCCTTTCGATAGCAAACGGGACACTTAGATTCATAGCCTCTCGATGTGAGCTGGAAGAGCCCTGTCCAACTTATCGTTCGAGTACATGGGAGGACGGCGAAGGCGACAGCAGAGGAGACGACTGCAAAATGACATTGACTAAGCAGAACGCGTGCTCGACACGCAGATCTCACGCGAAAGCCACGAGAAATTCAAACTCAGTTGCCCTTCCGCCAGGAACTTTCGGTAAATCCCAGTCCGGCTGACGCCGATTCTGCTCCGCAGAAAACCACAGAGAGTCAGCCTGGACTGTGTTACGAGTCTACCTAGAACAAGCAAGGGGACACCGCGGACGACACGCGAGCTCCGAGTGCCGTAACGGAGAACGATCTCGCACGATCAGTCTTGCGAGCTCGCAGCTTGTACAATTGTGGAATCAGAAACCCGTCCCTCGAACCTGTCGCGGTCCCGTAGCAATTGCCACGATGATGCGGTGCGACCGCTTCTGGCTTGGTTGCGCTCGCGAATTTCGTAGGCATAGCAAAGCAAGTGAACACAGAACGGGCCAAACTCGAAGAGAGCCAGCCCTCGACCCACTATACGATTGGAGTTACCAAGCCAGCAGCGAAACAAGGACATCAACGCAAGAACTTGAGGATGCGGTGCATCGCTGAGAAGTCTCGAAAGATCTTCCTTGCGTCCTCGTACGTCATTCCTCCGTACCAGCAGACGTCTGCGTCGATCTATTCGGTTTGAGCTGACAGATCTGCCGCTGCGTAGGTTCTTCGCATGACCGTGACGTCGCTGGACCTTGATGCAATCGCCGACACCGGTCTTGGCAGCGTCTCTTCTGGTCGCGGTTCCGCTGCACGCACGGAGTCCACCAGCGAAACGACAACCTCGTATCTCGAACTCATCCCTAGTCCCTTCGCCCATGATCCGAGGCGAGTCGTCAGCAATCCCCGCACAAGACAACCTTTGATACGAGGCCTTGTTTGTTGGAGACGCAACACTTGAAAAGCAGAGAACGAATTCGGCGTTCACAATTCTCGTCGACGACCGTCTGAGGCGTTCGTTCATGGCGCCGTCGTCCTACAGCACAAGCCACCGAGACAACATGGGGTGATCGTATGAGTCCACGCTCGTCGCAATCCAGGGAGGGTCTTCTCACTGCCGCCGAAAGAAAGACCAATAGCACCGTTCGAGACCATCATCACCAGTATTGCGAGCCCTCGTTCATTGAACATCCTACAGAAAAGTGATTCATACGCAGGCAAGTAGACTCTGTCGACCTCTCGAGAAAGCACGTATTCAAAATTGAACGCAAGTTGGACCTTAGGTTCCCACCTCGTTGCACGCGAGAGAATAGATGCGCCATAGCGATCGACCTTGAAGTTCAAACGACCACGGTGCAACGCATGCGCGCCCTCTTGAAATGCTACATTCGCCGAAAACGTCGGTTTGAAGAGTTGAGCTCCGATTCCAACGACTCGGAGATGCACAGCGACGCCAGCAACACCTCAGCTATGTCAGATACAGGAAGATTCGTTGACGCAGTCCACCGCAGTATCCTCCGGCAGTCGAGCGTTGGAAATGGGACGTATCGAGCGCGTAGAAGGACGAGTTCGAGGAGGGTGAATAGAGAGGCTAGGCAAGACGTGTGCAAGCGCAAATTCGTTGTCGTCGTCGTGGGTTCGCGTGCCAGATTCAGTGCATCGGAGCCGTCATCTCATCATCGACAGGTCCGAGTTCGAGTTGTCCTGTGCGGTGAAGTCAAGGCGGTCGCAGCCTGCGTGACATCGGTTGCGGTGAGGGTTCGAGATGGAGATGGAGAGGTATGAACTTATGTGCGCAGGAGGGACGTCTCTTGTGCATCGTCCCAGCCGTTCCGTGTGGTTGAGGCAAGACGGTCGCGGTCTGCGTGATGGTGAAGGTTCGAAGAGTTGGCAACGGAGATGGAGGGCTACGGGATCCTAGATACGTTCAGAGACGTCGAGCCAACGCACGCTCAGCGGAAAGAGCTGCGGCGAAGACTGGCGAGTGCTTTTCGGTGACGCGACAGGTGCGTATTTGTGGTGGAGAGTTACCGTGAACGGAAGGAGGTTGCATGCGAGGAAGCTCTCTGAGGAGATGGGAAGCGTCTCAGGCGAGAGGAATGAAGAATGAGGATGGAACTGGAACTGGATATAGAGGAGAGTGGTCTTCCACCCTATCCGTCGCACTGGGTTGCGCATTACCTGACGCGCATGTAAGTTCGGAAATCCCAACGACATCAGTGATTATCGAGACGCACCTGTAGATCCTGCCCGTGCCGTATCCGAGATACAAATACACCCTCTCACTCTGCTCGCCAGACGCTACAAGCACAAGTCCAGTCCCCAATTTCCTATGCTAGAGTTTGAGTACTGGCAAGATTATAGCCGGCACCGTATCCTGAAATTCGCTATCTCTTTCCAACGCATTCGCCCCCGCGTCCAAATCGACTCCTCCCAGTGCGATCGTCTAGGATTCGCGTCGTTCCCGTGTGGCAGCGCGTGCCAGAGTCCGGATGGCGGTCAAGCATCGTACGGTGCACGGTGTCGTTGTCGAAGAAGTTGCAAGGAGCTCGTGAGGTAGAAAGAGGAGGACGGAAAGACATGGTGGAGGGAGTAAGATGGGAGCTGGTTCAGATCTGTATCCCAGCAAGCCTTCTTCGTTCGTGTTCGAATTGATCGGAAGTGGTGGTGAAGGATGGGCGTCGAGCAGATGCGCTGCCTGGATGGAATGCTGGCGATAAGAAACTACAGGTGCGTGGACGATTCTGATAAAATATTGAAAAGTACACGTGAGTAACTGAACAACTCCATCCGTTGAATGGACGGTAGATGACGCACCAGATGTCTTCACCTCTGCCAGAGTATACGGTGCTGATCAACGACATCTTCGAGCCTAACACGTCGTCTCCCTAACTTCCACCATATCACCCGCGCGACAAGCTAACCGTCCTCCTGTGTTGCACGACGGAGTTGAGTATGATTTGAAGGATTTGCTGATTCGGGCGTGCTGAGAGACGAAGCACAACGAGTGGGCAAGGCTATCGCCAGAATGTGATAGAAAGCCAAGTTAGCTAGCAACTTACCCAAATCCTGCCGATTCACCGCACAGTCCACCTCGACCACAGCGACATCGCAGAGACACGGTACGCGCAAAGGAAGGGCATCATCACGGTCAGACCGCACGGGCAGGTCAATGCAGAGTCCTCCCTCCGCTCCTCATCGCGCAGCCCAACTTCCGCCTTCACTGAACCTCGCAAATCTCCCCAACCCTCGCGAATCTCTTCATTCCTCTACGACATCGCAATCGCTGCCGCATTGTTCATCAAGTATCCCGACGATGGTGACAGAGGAAGGTCCTGGCAGTGACACATCGATGCGCGACGACCGACGTACTCGCTGACTGGAATTAGTCGTAGATAGCGACGTGGGCCTGCGCAGAGCATCCACGCGTAGGGTTTGAAGAAAGGCTCGACGATATAGCCCGCAAAATCGTCGCCCATTGTCAGCGCTTTTGAACCATCCTCTTCTCCAGTCCTCCGTCGACGCAGACGTCGTCGTTGATAGGCTATCGAGGTACTTCCTGTGAGTTGAAGCACGTACGTTAGAATAGAGTTATACTGCAGGAATAATTCATCTTAGACGCACCGAGTGGGCACAATCGTTACCAATGCACCTCGCCATCTCCAAATAACCTTGCCATCTACCGGCCGCAGCTTCTTCCTGCTTTAACGTTGATTTGAGACGCTCGGAAATGGTCTTATTTGACGGTCTTGATAGCGAGTGTCCATTGGTGGGTAGACTTGTCGTGCAGTCAACGATGCACGAAAGGCTTTGGTGGTCAGAGGCCCGCAAGATGACATTCGCGACCTTGTGATCTGTCTTCGAGCTCGAGTTCGTCTATAGCATTTACCGCCAATGAGTTGGTCGAGAGCATTTGCTAGCGTTGCAGGTAATGGACGGCGAGATTCAGCGCGAAGGCCATCGAAGTTGGCCACTTTGGCATCGCATGACCCTCGTCCTCTGTGAGTGCGGTGGATGTCCACGATGCGAATTTTGTGGGCCTTCAAGATACGAAACGGCACGCGATCTGCTGTTGCGGACACGAAAGCGTTGTCTTAGAGGGAGAAGATGAAGTATTTCGAGTTAGACGCACCGACGATTGATATGATTTCAAAATAGAACTCCTTCCTCGACTCCCACACGCGCCGTCCTCCCATTGCCCACACCCCAAACTCGACACCTTTTTGGTCGGTAAATCGATCGTGTTCGCTGTGGACGAGGTTGAGGTGAAGAACCACGGGCAATCTGGATGAACGTAAAATTTTTCGTCAGAGCTAATTCGAGAGAGATTCGCTAGGCTGCTCACGACTCGACCTCTCCTGTCTCCCCCGCTCCGACATACTGACTTTCAGATTCACAAGAGCGTCCGTACACAGAGACGCACTCGCCGTTTGACAACTAATGGTCGTGTTGGGCAGGCGGAGTTTGCGACCGCAACCCGTTGTTCACGTTCAAGTTTCGTCAGAAATCGTCTATCGATAAAACTGATCAGTTCATGCAAGTAAACTTTTGAGACAGTAATACTTACGTTCATGTTCTCATTCTCGTTCCTCTCTGACAGTTAAACGCGGATTGGCAGACAATCGTGCAGCCCAAGACGAGGCGGGTTCGATACAAGGCAATTCAAAACTGGAAAGCTTCTGGATCGCGAAACGCAAGTATTAACATCGACATTCGAAGGTGAATCGTTGTCCTCTTGTCGCTCTTGGGTTCATGCGGATGAGCTCGTCATGGAGTATCGTCGACGAGTGGAGGAAGAAAGCAAGAGAAAACGCTCGAACGTGGACGCGCTGTCGAAGCTCGAACACGCCGAAACAACGCGGCGCGTGTGAGCAAGGAGAGCTCATCGACGCTCGCACGGACGACGGCCACGCAGCTTTCTTGCTCTCAACGACCATCGTCGCTCGTACAATCTCAACGCCTTACAGCTCGAAATTTATCATAACAATGTCTACCGCAAACCAAGGACCTTCAGGACTGAATGCGCCAGGACAAACGGCAGGAATTCCCGGGCCGGCGCATGCCGAGAAACATCCTGAGTGAGTCGCAAAATATCAATTCTATCGTCGTTTTCGGCGCTTACTAGGAAATCGAATAGCGAACTGCAATTCATCGGTGCGTTCTACATTATTGAAGGGGATAATATAAGCGATGCTCAGTGCTCTTTGCATGTGCATTCAGGCGCAACTCTCGAATTCAACCCACTTCCTACGCGGCCTCCGTGGCCACCGCACAAGATCTCCATTAGGTTTCCCTCAGAAAATATAACTCTGCAGAAGGGATTCGAGGTCACGTCGAAGACCACGAATCCATTCACCTGGAGTGTAGAGAAATATGTGTGAGTCCTTTCGTCTTGTTTTATTTTATTGAATAATGTAATAATTTGCTGTAGCCCTATTCTCGTTCAGAATGAAATGCGCGTCATTATCAAAGAGAATCATATCAAAAGGAAGAACAGAGAGCATATATTAACACTTTCTAAAATTGACCTTGCACGACTGCTTGCTGATGTAGCTATCAAAGGCAAACAAGGTCCGTATCTCGGTCCTTGGAATATTTACCATAATCACTGAAATTTGGGCTTAGAACATGTCTTTGATCTTGCTGCCGTTGGCTCGTTGAAGTATACCAAGTCTCTGAAATTGACTTTTGGGCAGTCGAAAGAGGCCAGTGTCGTCTTTTTTTTCTCTTGATCTATAATTGAATAGAAGATAGGTTCAGGATGTTTTGGCTGTCAATCTGGCTCATGCAAGTGGGGTCCTAGCAACAAAGAAGTCCATTCTGGACAGAATGGGCTATGCCAGGAAATTTCTTAGCTTGGTGTCTACATTCAGTGATGCCATTGGAGATGTGAGCCCCTTTTCATGATTTTGCAAATCCATCATTGATCTTTCCTCAGCTTCACCCAGCTGCTAAAATTGCCATGGGTGCATTTGATATGTTGTATGAGGTAAATGGTCATCATTTAGTTGTATAACCAACTCACTCTGCTTTAGAAACTGAAGGAGCAGGAGGAGACAAACACTTCTGTTCTGGATCTTGTGCATTCTTTACTCAACCTACTTCCTTTTGTGGAGAATGCAGATGATGTGGTCATGAAGCTCAGGATCACCAGAGAGGTTGTCAAAGAAATGTTCACCCACATCCACAAAGTGTCAGAGTTTGCTGTGAAGCTTGCTGAGGGGAATGAAATGCAAAGTAGGTGTAACAGTTCAAATAAAATGAGGAAACTTATATTTTCTTTCCCTAGGCCTCAAGTCATCTGTGGCAGAGATTGCCTCGGAATTTAATTCTCAGCTTTTAACTCTCAAGGATAAATATGACAGGTGTATTGCACATGAAACAAAGGTTGTTGCACTTGAGACATTAGCCATAGTGAAGGAGAATGGTATGACAAACCCTTGCCTTCTTCAAATTACCTTTCTAAAACAAGCCATCAGATATCAAGAGCTCTCTCAAACTGCTCAATCCTGTTGGGATTTCTTATGGCTCTGGAGATGGATGTTTGGAGGGGACAAGGGTGGATATCCTCACCAAGATCACTGAATGGGCTTCTCTAGGTGCTTCAAATGTGTTTTGGCTTCATGGGCCTGCAGGATCTGGAAAGAGTACTGTGGCCACTACTGTTGCACTGAAGCTGCAGAGGGGAAAGGGAGGGACGTTTTTCTGCAAAAGGGACTCAGAGGTTCAGAGGAAAGCAGCATCAGTTATTCCAACACTGGTTTTCAGGCTTGCCAAAGCATTGCCTGCATTTGGGAGACTTGTGGCATTGGTGATAGAGGAGGAAGGAAATGTTGGATCAAGCATTGAATGGCAATTTGAGAATTTGCTTCTTGGACCATTGAAGCTTTTGGAGAAGGAGAAGGGATCCATACAAAGTCATTTATGGGTCATTGATGCTCTGGATGAATGCTACCCTCAGGCAGATAGGGAGATGCTTGTTCAGAAGCTTTGCTCAATCCAAGGAACAGCACCTTGGCTGAAGATTTTCATAACAAGCAGGTCCTATGATCATATTGCATCTGCATTCAAGAGGTCAATGGAGGCAGTTATTGAGGTGGATATGAGGGACTTGGAAGGCACTTCCAGTGACATTGGACTTTTCTTGGAGGATTGCTTGGAAAAGATTGCAGAGAAGCAGTACAGAGTCCCATACAGCATGTGGTTGTCAAAGGAGGAAAAGGATGTTTTACTTTGCAAGGCCTCAAATTTGTTTGTGTGGGTCAGCACAATGCACAAGTATCTGATGAATGCAAGAGGGCTTGAAGCTAGCCTCAGAGTTATCCTCCAAGCAGAAGCACATATCAGTGGTCCATTTGGAGATCTGTACAGATTGTACACCACAGTGCTGCATGAAGCAGATCCTTCACAATCTCTAAGCAATCAGAACTTTATTGGCAGAGTCATTGAAGCCATAGTTTTGACCTCAAAATACTCTGCACTCCCACCAGATGCTTTGGCATACTTATTGAACATAGAGAATGTCCAAGATGTGATCAACATTTTGTCAGATCTGGGAGCTGTCCTGTACTTGGATGACAATGATTTCATCCGGGTGCATCATCCATCATTCCTGGACTATATTGAAAGCAAGTCTCAACCAGAGCATTACCACTACTCAGGCCAACAATTGCACGCAGAAATGGTAGAAATGTGCCTCAAAGAGTTATATGCACACTTGAAGTTCAATATCTGTGGCTTGAACACATCTTACCTTGCCAACAAAGATGTCAAGGATTTGAATATCAAAATTGAACAGAATATAACACCACTCCTCAGATATTCTTGTTTATATTGGGTGGAGCACCTGCATGGGAGTGCAGAAAAATTGCCAGACTCAGTCAAACAAGCAATCTGCTTCTTTTTGGCAAGCCCAAGAGTGTTCCATTGGATAGAAGTTCTCAGTCTTTTAGGGCTGATTTCCCAATTAGTATCCTTCCAGGAAAAACTGGAAAAACTTCATGTTGTAAGTCAGATTTCAATTTCTCACATTCAGGAAACAGAGTAAACTAAAGAATGTTTCAAAGATCTCACAGAATGAACAAACTTCATCAATTACCAAAGACATACATCAGATGCTTGTCAGATTTGGACAGCCCATTATGCTCAGCACACCCCACTTATACTGCTCTGCAATGACTTGGATCCCTCAAAAGACTAAGCTTGCTGCCATTGCAAACACATACTTCCCAAACAGAATACAAGCATCAGCTGGGGGAGACCAAACATGGCCATCACAGCAAGCATTATGGACAGCACAGATGGATGGGTTAGTCAGCTCAGTTGCTTTCTCACCTGATGGGAAGCACATTGTCTCCGGATCATATGATAACACACTGCAGATCTGGGATGCAGCCACAGGCCACCCAGTGGGAGAGCTATTGAAAGGGCATACAGACTCTGTCAGTGCTGTTGCTTACTCACCTGATGGAAAGCACATTGTCTCTGGATCATATGACAATACACTGAGGATCTGGGATGCAGCCACAAGTCATCCAGTAGGAGAGCCTTTGGAAGGGCATACATACTATGTTAGTGCTGTTGCTTTCTCACCTGATGGGAAGCACATTGTCTCTGGATCAAAGGACAAGACACTGAGGATCTGGGATGCAGCCACAGGCCATCCAGTAGGAGAGCCATTGGAAGGGCATACAAACTG
>KQ086054.1:25446-83047 GCA_001020605.1 Schizopora paradoxa
GCATCCTCGCGAACGCCAACGAAGTAGAGCCTGTGTCGGTGACCCTCGCCTTCATAGCTTCGATTCGCCCGCTCGCCTCTACTACTGCACCGTCGAGCAGCAGCACGCGCGGACCAAACGACGAGCTGGAAACATGTTTCGTGACACTTCACCAGCACGAGCTAATCATTCGAGTGGTCCCAATGGCCGAAGCACATCGAAAGAGGCTGTCACGGTGAGACTGAAGTTTGATACTCTCCCGTTGCTTCATAGATACGTCGTCGAGCTTGAACGCAACCTACGTCAATGTCTCCTTCAGCTTCGTAGCATGCAGGAATCCACCAGCGGAATCATAAACGTACGCGAGCAAGCAGTCTGGACCTCCATCATCAACTGTTCAGACTCTACAACGTTTTTAACCATTCGCAGGTCAAGCCAAAGCGCTCGCTGATCCGTGACGAAATCAGTGTCTGTGTGAACTCACGAAGCCATGCCTGAATACCGATGGCGTTCAGCGACATCGATCCCATCCCTTTCGCGCTGAACGCTGTACGAAGAGTCGATGGAGTGGATCACAGCAAGATTCGCTGCAATAAGATGACAGACATGGACTGTTTCGAGGGAAGGCGGATGGAGTCGCTGGTACGGCGAGAGACGATGTAGAGGAGGCGAAAGAGGTGGTGAAAGCCACGAAAGGTAGTGCGGGAAACAATTGTTCGTACTCGTCGCTGACATAGATCTATGCGCTATGCATCGATGGGTTGGCACCGGCGTCGTTGGTGCGTCGTTCCGCTCGGTCGAGCGCATGTTGTTGCGCGTTGTTGCGGACAGGGTGCAAGGAGCTCACGAAGGAGGACGAGAACTTCATCGCGGACGCGTGACTCGGAGAAATTGTCCTTTAGTGAACGTGCTGCGTATGCATGCGCCATCGACACGATTCGAGGGGAATACTACCATGAAGAAAAATTTCAGAGCTTTTTTTCGTCCAGACCGAGGCGGAAGCAGATTTTTGATAAGGGGATGTGAACGGAGTTGAGGTTACTTGGGGGACGTGCTGAGACGATGGAGCGCCGTATCAGAGAGCAGACTGAGGAAGAACGAAACAACGAAGGGCGGGCGATCATCTTCTATCCCACTCTTCTCCTGGACGCATATGCAGAGGCTGGCTGGGATAGAGGAGAGCGGTATGATATTCCGTGAGCCATAACATTGTCGCTTGGCGTGCACGTCCGTAAGTAACGGTAAATTCGAAGCCCGTGTTGGATTGGACCAATTAGCGAAACTCTCACTTTTTCTTTGCCACACAGTGGATCCTCGCTATGTTGAAACCAAGAGTCAGATCGTGCCGCCGTCCAACGAGAACCAGTACCAGTCGCGTCCGAGTGAGAAATACCCAGCAAGTATGTTGTCGGCGTCATACCCAGTACTTCACGATTTCCTTCCATCCCGTTCGCTCTAGCGTCCATATCAGCTCCTCCCCTCTCTATATAGTGGTCTAGAATCTGCGTCGACGCCCGTGCTGCAATGACGAGAAGACCCGAATGGCGAGCACACACATCTTACACCGAACGGCGCATGTCGTTGTTGTCGAGCAGCTCTCGTTGGTTTGGATGGAGACCATCGACGGAGTATTGATCCATGGTCGAGCTTTTCTCCACCCGGCGACGCAACATTTGCCCTCGCTCAAGCAGCAAGCAGGCCGGAGATGATGGAGAATACTGGGCGTCGAGCAGATGTGCTGCATGGAAGGAATCCTGACGAAAATGATTCCTGATAAACAAATCGACGTGAGTCTCTATGTCCGATTCCATTCATTCAACTGACAGCGCAGAACGTACCATATTTTGCCAAAGTACCCGAATTCTATTGACGAAAACCTTCTCGCCCTTCATCTCATCTCCCTCACTTCCTCCGTCTCGCCTCGACAATATAAGATAACCGCCTAGTAAAAGAGCATGTCCAAATTGACTTGAACGCGATGATCCAAGTGTGCTGCGAGGCGAGAGAACCGAGGAAACGAAATGGGCGTCACCGCGTCATCGAAAGCCTCGGAAAGCGGGATGGAATGACAGCTCTCCCAAATTCTGTCGATTGTCCGCAGTTCGTGGCGACAACCACAGCGCACGGCGCGCCGCTTTCTTGCATCAGAGAGACCCGGAATGCGAATGCAGAGGTAGGGTATCGTCACGTAAAGACCGCTCGGTCGACGTAATCTCTCCTTGCCACAACTTCGATCCAAGCTTCCGCCTATACCGATTTTCGCCAGGGCCTTCAAACTAGCGGCATCCATCAGTCCATCTCTCCGTACGAGCGCTGTTGTTGTCTGCCTTATTCGTTGAAGATGTCGACGGCTGAAGATCCTGCCAGTGAAGTGTTTCACTAGAACGACACGGCGATGAGCGCATCTCGAGGTCGTCGTTGCATGTGTCAGTTCGTCAACCACGCAGAAGAGGTGTCGTTCGAATGATCGCGCGCGCGAAGGTTCATGACCGTAGGGAACCAACCATCGTCCTACGACGGAACCCTGGCATTTCGTGGCTCGTTCAACAAAGTCGTCGGTCGGTGTGCGAGAGCGTCATTGGGGTGATTTGCAAGAAGATACGGAGGGATGGCGAGCGCTTCTTTGTAGACGCGGTAGGAACGGATAGCTGACGAGTACTTTGGAGGCCGTGTGCGTGGAACTGCTCTGAGGAGACCTAGCTCGCAAGTACGTGAGTTCGAAACACTATCGATTTCAGCAGTTATTAACACGCACCTAGAAATCCTGCCTAAGTTGTATCCGAATCGCGCATTCACCCATAGCCCTCCTGCTCGTCATACCACATGAAAGATCAAATCCATGTCGTGTCGTCTCGAGAGAACTAGTCGAGCTCTGTGGTTCCTCAACATCGACGTGTCCTCGTTCTTGCAGCCAAGAAGTGTTCTATACCGAAAGAGGTAGATGGTTATCGATGACCACGAACTTGGTACCCATCCCGTTCGTCGACGAACACACCCAGAACGAGAGTTACAGGAAATGTAGCACGGAGGACGCCGCCATTTGACTGTTAATAGGTTCGAACGCCCAGCATTAGTAGCAGAGCGGAGCTCCAGGCCGTGGCATGTGGGATTCGAGATCTCGAGATAAACAACATGCGCATCGCCTGTACCGTATACATTAATATTGCCTCGATGCTGGTAAGCCAACGCACGCCAACGATCGATATTCCGCTGCTGAAATAAAGAGAAGGCCAGGTTCAAAAATAGACGATGTAGACGCGTCTGCGCGACGCGATTTCGGATCCGCCCAAGGTGACGTCGAGGTTCTAACGCAGCGCTCGAGATGTTCGAGATACGTCATCGTAGATTTCACAGATAACAGCCGGCATCCTTCTGATCCTTCATCACGGAGCGAGCAAGAAAACACTGCGGACGTCACACGAACTCCGAGAGCCGTAACGGTGAACAATCTCGTACGGTCGTCTTGCGAGCTCGCAGCTCGCAGCTTGTGGAATCAAGAGCCTTCCATCGAGATGAGGGAACGCAGATCTGGAGAACAGGCCGACATCGAAGTCAAAAATTCTAGATTTGTTGCGAGATCAAAGAGAACAGACCCTCGGCCCACTGCAAGACAGGAGTTTTCTAGCCAGATTTCCCGTAAGCCAAACGTAGATGACATCGGTACAAGAAGCTGAGATGCACAGCTGAGAAGCATCGAAAGATCCGCCTTGCGCCCTCGTTAGGCTCGTACGTCACCCCTCCGTCCCAGTAGACGTCATCGTCGATCTATTCGGTTCGAGCTACCACTGTCACAGATCTGCCGCTGCGCATGTTCTTTGCATGACCGTGACGTCGCTGGTCCCTGATGGAATCGCCGGCACCGGTCTTGGCAGCGTCTCTTCTGGTCGAGGTTCCGCTGTACGCAAGCACTCGAAGGAGTCAACCAACGACATGACGAGCTCGATGCTCGAGTCCATCCTTCGTCCCTTCGCCCATGTTTCAAGGCAGGTCGTGAGCGGTCCCCGCTATGGACATCTTTGATACTGAGCTTGATTGCAATAAACGCAACGCAAGATCGGCGAGGAAGAAATCTCGCATCGAATGTTTCCGCTGAGAACCGTCGAAGTCGTTCTACAGCTAGTCCGTTCGACGAGCACTGCTTGACCGGATACAGAGCTATAAGATTGTCGTATCGGTCAACGATCGTCTCAGACAAGGAGGATCGAGTCCGCCCTATGGATTGGAAGAACGAGAGTCTGTATCATGGCCATCAACAATGATATCGCGAGCCTTCGCTCGTTGAGCACGGTACTGGAAGTGCACTTCATACGCAGGCGAGTACACCGCTTCGACCTCCTCTCGAGAAAGCACGTCGTCGAAATGAAAGGCAACATGAACGTCAGGTCCACAGCTCGCAGCGAGCAAGAAAATGGAAGTGCCATAGCGATTGACCTGGAGTTTCTACATCCGTGACGCAACGCGTGCGCACTCTTTGAGAACGCAACGGTCGCCGATGCGGGTTCGACACGTCTAGCGTCAATCCTGACGAATGCACACACCTACGCGAGCCCCGCTCCAGCAATGTCAGAAAAAGGGAGACTCGCCGGTCTGGCCCATTGCAGTATCCACTGGCGATCGAACGACGGAGATGGGACGTGTTGTATGGGGCGGTAGGACGGATAGGACGGAAATGGTGAGAGAGACGCAAAGCAAGGCTTGTGTGGGCTTGACTCGTCGTCGTCGTTACGTGCAAAATTCATTGCGCCAACGCGTCCGAGTCCGAGTCGTTCTGAGTGGTTAAGGCAAGGCAGACGCAGTCTCAAGAAAATGAAAGTGCCATGGCGATTGGCCTGGAAAACTCGTCGACGCAGTCCACCGCAATATACTCCGACTGTCAGACGGGTATGGGACGCATCGACCGGTGGAAAGGACGGAGAGGGTGAAGCGAGCGAGAGAAGGGAAAGGCACTGCTGCGTGAGCTCGACTCGTCACCGCCATAGATTTGTGTGCAAGATTCATTGCGCCGGATTCGTCATCCCATCGTCGACGCACCCGATTTCGAGACGCCGTATTATAAGGCGATTGACAGTCCGTGCGTCGTTGGTCGCGATGAGGGAGAGGGGAGGTGGAAGAGGCCATGGCCATGGAGGACAGCAGAGCAATGGGTGCGTGTGAGGAGGTCGAGCCAGCGCGAGCCATCGACACGTCCCTACGAGCTGAAAATGAGGGGCAAGTTTCTTCGGACACGCGCAAAGAGCGATTACTGACGAGAAATATGTTGCTGGATGTTGTTGTGAACGGGATAGAGGCAAAGTGGATGCAAGCTCTCTTAAGAGGATACGGCGCACGGGACGGCGTGCAGGAATTGGAAAACGGTCCAAGGATTCGTCACAATCGCCGTCTGTATCTTCATGGCGCCACTCCTGTGCCGACTCGTGGGGCGAAGAATGCTGCGACACGAGCGATTGCTGTTGACCACAGGAAGAGAGGAGACCGGGCCCTTGTGGCTGCCAAGCACTAGAGGCAGCGAGACCAAACGCAAACCCGATGGGAGAAGGGGAATGATTGATTGACTGCAGCTGGCCTGAATTCGACGAGAAGGTGGACGACATACGCCATTGAGGGGGGGAAAGACGGTGAGTAATCGTGGCCGTCGCGAAAGAATGGGATGGGAGGCGACTTGGGCGAGAGGAATGAGGAAGGTGATGGAAAGGAAGGAGGGTGGTCTTCCACCCTATTCGCGCATTGCCTGACGCGCACGTTAGTCCAGAAATCCCAACGAAATCAGTGGTTTTTGAGACGTACCTGTAGATCCAGCCCACGTCGCATCCGAAAACCACTTCCTCCCTCCCTCTCTGCTCGCTCTATCGCGCATAAGCAGTCCAGATCGCGCCGTCCAACGAGAGCCCAACGCGTTTAAGTTGAGAATACCCAGCACGAATACTACTGGCTCCGCATCCAGGACATCACCTCCCTCCAGCGCAATCGTTATCGCGTCTACGTCGACTCTCCCCAACGTAGATCTATGTAATTCACGTCGTTCTCGTGCTACAGCGCGCGCCAGAGCCCGAATAGCGAGCATACATGTCCTACGTCGTACAGCGCGTGGTGTCGATGTCGAAGAGGATGCAACGAGCTCGTGAAGTAGAAAGAGAATGTCGGCAAGGTGGGGATGGGGAAATGAGATGGGAGCTGGGCGAGACTTTCTTCATCCCGGAGGCAAAGTTCATCGCTCTCATTCGAGCTAATCGGAAGTGGTGATGAAGGATGGACGTCGAGCAGATGCGCTGTGCGGAGGGATTAATATTCCTGTGAGAGTTTAGACAGAGAACGTAGACGCGTGAACGTTTTCTGATAGAGTAAATCGTAGATGAGTCTCTTTAGATTTCAACCGTTGACTCGGAACGGACAGCAGATGACGCACCAGATATCTTCACCTCTGCCACAACAAAACCTATCACCGATATCTGCCAGCCAAATAGTCCATCTTCCTCGCTTCTACACGTCACCAGCGCGACAAGCTGATCGCCTTCCTGTGTTGCACGACAACATTGAGTATGATTCGAGAGAATTCACCGATTAGGGCGTGCTGAGAGACGAAGCAAATCGAGAGGGCAGGTTCATCGTCAGAGTGTGATTGAAGGCCACGATGTCTAGTAACTCACCCAAATCTTGCTGAACATCCGCACAGTCAACCTCGGCCACACCGCTAGGGTTCTGCTTTCTTGACATCGCAGAGATACGGTATGCGCAAACGGTGAGGGCATTATCACGGTAAGACCGCATGGTCAGGTCAACGCGAAGTCCTCCCTCCGTCGCTCATCACGCAGTCCAGCTTCCACCTCCACTGAACCTCGCGGATCTCTCCACTCCTCCGTACCGACTTGGCCAACGAAGAATCCGACGACAGTGTCAGCGGAAGGTCCTGGCAGTGACACATCGATGCGCGACGACCGACGTTCTCGTTGACTCGAAGAAGGCGTAGATGGCGGATTCGCGCTTCGAACGCATCGTCGATGTGATCTTGCGCAGAAAAGTCGACGCGTAGGGGATGAAGCGAGGCCCAACGACGGAAGCTTGGCTCATGCGTGGCTCGAAAAAAAAGTTGGGCCTCGACAGCAAAATCGTCGTCCAAGGCCAGCGCTTTTGATCCATCCTCCTCTCCAATCCTCCGTCGACGCAGATATCGTTGCTGTTCGTAGGCCATCGAGGCGCTTCCTGTGAATCGAAGAAGGTACGTCAGAATAGAGTTGCAGTACAGGATTAATTCGTCTTAGACGCACCGAGTGGACACCGTCATGACCGGAGCACCTTGTCACTACAAGCAACCTTTCCCTCCCCTAGCCACAGTTCTTCCGAAGTTGATTTGGGACGCGCAAAACTGGCATAATGGCAATCTCGATAGAGGGTGTGCGGCGGAGGGTAGACCTGCAATGCAGTCGACAATGAACGAATTTCGCGAGATGACGTCCGCTGAGACCTTGTGATCTGACTTCGAGACCGACTCCATCGATGGTACACGAGTTTCGTAGGCCTCTTATATATGATATATACGACACGACGACATGGGATCTGCTTTTGCGGTCGCATAAGCGTTACCTCAGAAGATGAGTAGTTTCAATCGAAACGCACCAACGAATGATTGCAAAGACAAATTTCTCCGTCCTCCCAATACCCAGAATCTTCGCTCGCCTTCTCCTCCACCTGAGCCATCGAAACGCTGTCCCGGTCGAGGTCAAAAAGAGCCGTGAGCGAAATAGATGAAAAGAAAGTCGTCCGTCAGAGCTGCGTCTGGAGGAAAATACGAGCCAATTCACATATCGACCTCAAACCCCACAGAACACACCGCGCACCAAATCCTCCCTACATCGACGTCCCAACGTTCGTTTTAAGCGGGTTGAAACAATGAAAGTGATTCTGTAATTGTGTCTCGTTGTTCGCGTTTTGCTAGGGATAGTCTATCTGTAAAATTCTGATCAGTTCAAGTAAACATGGAAGTTGTCAGAGCTAAGTTGCTACCCTTTGCGATCTCATTGTATCTTCCTCTGTACCCAGAAATTGCGGACCTCTGGGCAATCGCGCAGCCCCATGATATGGCCCATCAGAGGAGACTTGGTGGAAGGAGCTTCGGCATCGTGAAGAACGAAGGGCGAGCAGATACGATTCGTCTTAGCTGCTGCAAGTGGCTAGTTTTGTTGCAATAGAGCTCGTCGTCGAGCATCGTCAACGAGGGGAGGAAGAAAGCAAAGAGGGAACGCTCGAACGTGGACGCGCTGTCGAAGTTCGAACACGCCGAAACAACGCGGCGCGTGTGAGCCAGCAGAGCTCATCGCTGCTCACACGAACGACGGCCCGGGCCACGCAGCTCTCCTGCTCTCAACGACCATCATCGATCGTGCAACTCGACACTTTACAGCTCGAAATTTATCATAACAATGACTACCGCAAACCAAGGACCTCCGGGATTCAACACGCCAGGACAACCCACAGGAAGTCAGGCGCATATAGGGCCACAGCCTGAGTGAGTCGCAAGATAACAATCATCTCGTCTCTTTCAGCGCTTACCATGAAATCGAGCAGCGAACTGCAATTCATAGGTGCGTTGCACAGTAGAAATGAAAATATGTTCATTCGTATTCATTGCCGATATTTTCAGGCGCAACAATTGAGTTCAATCCACTCCCCACTAGGCCTCCGTGGCCCCCGCACAAAATCACCGTTACTTTTCGCTCGGATAATATTACGCTGCGAAAGGGGTTCGAGGTCTCGTCAAAGACCACGAGCCCGTTCACCTGGAGCGCAGAGGGATATGTGTGAGTCCTTCCGTCTTATTTTATTTTATTGAATAATGTAAGAATTTGACAAAGCCCTATTCTCGTTGAGAATGAGATGCAGGTCATTGTCAAAGAGAACCATATTCGAAGGAAGAATGTAGAGCATACTCTGTTGCTTTCTAAGGATAGTCTCGCGCACCTATTTGCCGACGTAGCTGTCAAAGGAAATCTAGGTCTGTATCTTGGACTCGTAATAATTACCTTAAACACTGAACTTGTGTCAAGAACATGCCTTTGATCTTGCCGCTGTTGGTTCATTGAAGTATACCAGGTCTCTGAAATTGACTTTTGGGAAGTCCAAAGAGGTCAGCATTGTCTTCTTTTCTCTTTATCTGTATTCAAATAGGATATAGATTCAGGATGCTCTAGCTGTCAATCTGGCTCATGCAAGTGGAGCCCTAGCAAATAAGAAGTCCATTCTGGACAGAATGGGCTATGCCAGGAAATTTCTTGTCCTGGTATCCTCATTCAGTGATGCCATTGGAGATGTGAGCCCCTTTTCATGACTTTCTTCTCAAATCCATGATTTATCTGTCCTCAGCTTCACCCAGCTGCTAAACTTGCAATGGGTGCATTTGACAAGTTGTATGAGGTAGATGGTGCATCTTTTGGTTGTACAACCAACTCACTCTGCTTTAGAAACTGAAGGAGCAGGAGGAGACAAACTCTTCTGTTCTGGACCTGTTGAATTCTTTGCTCAACCTGCTTCCCTTTGTGGGAAATGCAGATGATGCTGTCATGAAGCTTAGGGTTACCAGGGAAGTCATTGAAGGCATGTTTGACCATATCCAGGAAGTATCAGATTTTGCTTTAAAGCTTGCTGATGGAAATGAGATCCAAAGTAAGTGGCCCATACCAGATTAGATGTGAAGCTTACAGCCTCCTCTTAAAGGTCTCATGCCATCTATGGCTGAAAAAGCTTCTGAATTTACTGCTCAGCTGTTGACTCTCAAGGAAAAGTATGACAGGTGCATTGCACATGAGACACTGACTGCTGTGCAAGAAGCTGGTATGTCATGTCTTCCTTTTTTTCAGCTTAACAATTTGTAAAAAGCTATCAGATATCAAGAGCTCCCTCAAACTACTTAACCCTGTTGGAGTTTCTTATGGGCCTGGAGATGGATGTTTGGAGGGGACAAGGGTGGATATTCTCACCAAGATTACTGAATGGGCTTCTCTAGGTGATTCCAATGTGTTTTGGCTTCATGGGCCTGCAGGATCTGGCAAGAGTACTGTGGCTACTACTGTTGCTCTGAAGTTGCAGAGGGGAAAGGGAGGGACATTTTTCTGCAAGAGAGATTCAGAGGTCCAGAGGAAGGCATCATTGATTATTCCAACACTGGTTTTCAGGCTTGCCAAGGCACTGCCTGCTTTTGGGAGACTTGTGGCTTTGGTGATAGAGGAGGAGGGAAATGTTGGGTCCAGCATTGAATGGCAGTTTGAGAATCTGCTTCTTGGGCCATTGAAGCTTTTGGAGAAGGAGAAGGGATCCATCCAAAGTCATTTATGGGTGATTGATGCGCTGGATGAATGCTATCCTCAAGCAGACAGGGAAATGCTTGTACAGAAGTTCTGCTCTCTTCAAGAAACAGCACCTTGGCTTAAAATTTTCATAACAAGCAGGCCCTATGATCACATTGAATCTGTGTTCAAGAAATCAATGATTCCAGTTATTGAGATGAACATGAGGGACTTGAAAGGCACTTCCAATGACATTAGAATTTACTTGGAAGATTGCTTGGAAAATATTGCCGATAAACAGCACAGAACCCCATACAGCGTGTGGTTGTCTGAGGAAGAGAAAAGTGTTTTGCTCCAGAAAGCCTCCAATCTATTTGTGTGGGTCAGCACAATGCAAAAATACTTGATGGCTGCTTTAGACTTCAAGACAAGTCTCCATACCATACTGAATACCGAATCCTCCACCAAAGAAGAGTTTGGCTACCTGTATAGTCTGTATTCAACTGTCCTTGGGGAAACAGATGTTGTGATGTTCTCATCCAATAATGCATTCATGGGAAGGATCATTACAGCAATTGTGATCACATCAAGGCATTCTGCACTACCACCAGATGCTTTGGCCTTTTTATTGAGTGAAGATATCACAAGTGTTCAAAATGTTCTTCATAGTTTGAAAGCAGTTTTACATGTGGATGGTGTCATTAGAGTGCATCACCCTTCATTTTTGGACTTTATTGAGAGCAACTCTCATCCAAAGCAGTTCCATTATCCAAACAAAGTTTTGAATGCCAAAATGATGGAAAGGTGTCTGAAGGGACTTTCAGAGCACTTGAAGTTCAATATTTGTGGCTTGGAGACATCTTATCTTGCCAACAAAAATGTACAGGAACTCAGCTCAAAGATACAACACAGAATATCTCCACTTTTAGAATATTCCTGCTTATATTGGGTGGAGCACTTGCAGGAGAGTGGAGAATTACTGGAAGAACCTATGAAAAATGCAATTTGTGCTTTCATCACTAGCCCAAATTTGTTTTACTGGGTAGAGATATTCAGTCTTTTGAACTTGGTTCCTCAATCAATATCCATTGTAGAAAAGCTGAAGCAGCATGAAGTAGTAAGTCTTAATCAACCCAATTTAATCAAGAAAAATAGTAAATAAATATCTGTTTCTTAGATTTCACATGATGAAAGAACCTTCTCCATTATGAATGATCTACATCAACTTCTAGTAAGATTTGGGCAAGCCATTGTGCACAGCACACCCCACTTATACTGCTCTGCAATGACTTGGATCCCTCAAAGGACTGCACTTGCTGAAATGGCAAACACATATTTCTCTGACAGAATACAAGTATCAATTGGGGGAGACCAAACATGGCCTTTACAACAAGCATTGTGGACAGCACAAATGAATGGAGAAGTCACTTCAGTTGCTTTTTCACCTGATGGGAAATACATTGTCTCTGGATCACGGGACAACACACTGAGGATCTGGGATGCAGCCACAGGCAATTCAGTGGGAGAGCCATTGCAAGGGCATACAGAATCTGTCAGGGCTGTTGCTTACTCACCTGATGGAAAGCACATTGTTTCTGGCTCAAGGGACAACACACTAACGATCTGGGATGCAGCCACAGGCCATCCAGTAGGAGAGCCATTGGAAGGGCATATAAATTCTGTTTGTGCTGTGGCTTACTCTCCTGATGGGAAGTACATTGTCTCTGGATCAGGTGACAATACACTGAGAATCTGGGATGCAGCAACAGGCCACCCGGTGGGAGAGCCATTGAAGGGGCATAGAGACTCTGTCTTTGCTGTTGCTTACTCTCCTGATGGGAAGCACATTGTCTCTGGATCAGTCGACAACACACTGAGGATCTGGGATGCAGCCACAGGCGATTCAATAGGAGAGCCATTGGAAGGGAATAGATGCTCTGTCTTTGCTGTTGCTTATTCACCTGATGGGAAGCACATTGTTTCTGGATCAGTGAGCAACAAACTGAGGATCTTGGATGCAGCCACAGGCCACCCAGTGGGAGAGCCATTGTTAGGGCATAAAGGCTCTGTCTTTGCTGTAGCTTACTCTCCTGATGGGAAGCACATTGTCTCTGGATCAAGGGACAAGACACTGAGGATCTGGGATGCAGCCACAGGCCACCTGGTGGGAGAGCCATTACAAGGGCATACACGCTCTGTCTATACTGTTGCTTACTCACCTGATGGGAAACACATTGTGTCTGGTTCAGATGACAAGACACTGAGGATCTGGGATGCCCACCAAGGTAATGTAATTCATTTCACTCATGAATATATTGCTGAACATAAATTTGTAGTTTTAAGCACCAAGCAAAACCCCGATTCAAATCATGATGCTTCTTGTCTGCATAAAACCTCCACAAAGGCAAAAGGATTGGATAATGATGGCTGGTTAAGGAGCCCTCAGGGTGAACTCATTTTTTGGGTTCCTAGTGAAAAGAGACATGGTGTTCAAGACATGTCCTTGATGACTTTGCCTCTTGCACATCCTGAACATCCAGTTGTCCTTGATTGCACCAGAATGGTGCTTGGGGAGGAATGGATGAAGGTGAAGGTAAGCAGAAGATTGATTATCAATGCTTTCCAAACAAGCTGAAATCAAGGCATGTTCAGTCCTCTGATTCTTAGAGTGGAATTGATGGTGTGGAATTAATTTTGGAAAATTTGGTTGGAACTCTGAGAATTTGCAGTGTATCGTGTACAGAAATTGACTGACAATTGATTGATTCAATTTACAAATCATTCAGAACAGAAGAAAGAATGTACATCATGTAAGAAGCAGAGATTACTTCATCCAAGTGAGCTCACAAATATATACTGTGACCATCACCCTTCATGAATTTCCAGCTTCAGATGAAGTAGAAAGTGAGCGGTAAGCCCTGTTCCCAGCCGCCCAGGCATGCCCTGCATCAGCCGAGAGACCAGTGATGAGGACACCAAAGAAAATGAAGACATCTAGGGTCCAGGAGAGGATGTTGAGTACAAAAGCGGGACCGGGACGTGCATATTCGAAGAGAGGGAGGCGGGAAGTGCGATAGAGGTCGGTGATGAGCCCGAAGCATAGGATCTTGAACGCGGCTGTATGCGTTGCGGAGCAATGGAATTCAAGGAATAAATCGCCATTTATTAAAGATTTTAAAGACTAGAGACGCACCATGAAACACTTCGAGGCTTGCGACGGCTCTCCAAACACGCCTCCTCCTGCTTCGCGTGGTCACAGCGAAGACGATTGCCAGTGCTGCGGCTCCTCCGAAGACGACGCTCAGCTCCGACGCATACCCGGCCGACCACCAAAGCACGCAAAAGTTCCTCCTCCCGCCGTTTGCGTCATCAGCATCGCAGCCATCGTCTTTGCGAGTCGGGAAGGGGCGGCAGGTGTAATCGGAATAGCGGATCTTCCCTGACTCGCCTGGACCGGGGAAGTCGATGAGCGTGGATTGGCAGCGTTCGAGGAGGCCGTAGGTAATGCGCGTGTCGGTGTGGAAGATATCGGGTGGGTGCGCGGTGAGCCAGTTTGGCTGCGTGATAGAGAGGATATTCTACGAAATAATAGCAGTTGAGTGCATCAAGAGATATGTCGAATAGCATGAACTCACCAGTGTCAAGGAGACGCCCACCGCAAGGAACGTGACGAAATACGACGTCTTGCGCATCTCGAAGGATGTCTAAACGGGCAAACTGAAGTCGGTTTCGATTCCACACAGTATCCTTCAATTCTGACGCTTTCTGGCCTGCTTTCTTCGACGTTCAAAGCCTTGTTGAAAGGCGGGGTCCTGTGCGAGGAACCGTCGTGGTCGTGGTAAGAGAGCAAGGTGGGCACGCCGTGTACACGAAGTCACGGACTGTGCGTCTTCGGAAGATCTCGACGGCGAATTGTCCTCAACGTCAAACCGCAGCTCGTTCTATCGAAATTGCTTCTTTTCCCAACTCATCACTGTGCAAGATTTCAGTCGATAACATTCTCTCTGATTTTTTTCTCTGCAGAAATTCAAAGTTGTACGCAAGTTCGGAGGTAACCACACCCACTGGCATACATGCGTGGCACGCCATCCTTGAAGCTTGACCTCCAACCACCATGACGAACACGCCATATCCCATCATCTCGCCCTCGGGTGCTTCCTCACGTCACCTCTCTTTCTGGACCTTCGCCGACGTCAAGACTGTCAAAAATAGCAGAGCGGTGGATAGATTATTATTGAAGAGATGACGTCACGTACAGCTGAGTGGATTCGCAAAGGATGACGTTGCGATATCCACCCAGTCCAGTTTCAAATTTAGATCCAGACCGGCCAGGATCGTAATCCAGAACCAACTCCAACAGACGCAACTTTCGAATCGACCACGAACTTGAAATTTACGACGACGACAAGAAAATTTACTATCGACGACGATGAACACCGCACGCCCGACGTTATCAACGACATCGACGGATGAATATCCGTACTCTGCGCCAGATTTCGGTGGAGACGCAGCGCATCCTAGCGAAATCAAAACCGGTCATGGTGCTGTGAAGTCAACCGGAGTGCGCGTGTCAAATGGAAATGACGATGGTCTACTACGCTCCGTCGTCGATGGATATAAGGCTCCCTCCACTCCGTCAGATCTCCCTCCACACATCCCTACCCCTCCCGAGCTCGTAAACCGCCAACTCGGACACTCAAAGCAAACTTCCGACAACGTCAAAGACAGCAACAACACATCGTCTTCAAAGTCCAAATCACAGCTTTCCATTCCACCTCCATCAGACATAGCCGCTCACCAGAAGAAAGGAGAAGTTGATATGGGATATATCGAAAAGGTTGGGTCTACAGCAATGCAGTCTGAACAAGAGAAGTCGAACACGGACCTTGGCATTGGCGGCGTCAACAAGTCGCGCACGTCGGACAGCGCAAATGTCGACACCCCGCAGCCCAACTCCAACGCCGCCGCATCGCGCACCAGCACCACAGACCAATCAGCAACCAACATTAACGACGCATCCCAGCGCGGCTCGTCGGGGAAGCCACAGAAGGGCGAACCTGGTTACGAAGAGCCTCACGAGGAGGAGCGAGGCGCCGCGCGAGGAGAGGGCGTACCTCCGTCGTCTCATTCGAACCTTGCGCAAGACAAGGAACAAGACGCAGCGGACGAGAACGGCGAAGGCGGAGAAGGCCAGAAGGGTCAGAACGACGAAATGTACCCCGAGCAGCGACATGCTGGAAAGCTTGAGGGTGTCGGGCCTGAGTATGGTGCTGCCAACCGTGTCGTACGTCGTCCACGCACTCTTTCTTTGCTCACTAAAGTCTCACACCTTTCTTTCGTTCACCAGACCCTCTCTGACCGTCTACAAGGGGTGAAGGAAAAGGTTAAAGGCACGATCCTCCGCAAGCCCGAAGTCAAAGAGCGCGGCCAGGAGCGGATGACGGGTGAACTCAAGAAGAAGGAGAAAGAAGAGGTATGTACCCTTTCTTAATTATCGACGTCGATTACTCACCGACATTCCAGGCGGACAAAGCAAGTCCATTTGGTAACGCACCGGACGACAAGTCCGAAGAGAAGGGCGGTGATGATGCAGGCAACGAAGCTGACAACGATGATAATAACGCGCCTCAGGGAAATACCGACTCCTCTACGACGCCATCGACCGAGCAGAAGAAGGACGCTAGCAGAAGCCGTGTAGGGGACGAGAGCTCGAACACGCTCAATGACCCTCAGGATAGGAAGGACGCCAACGAACAGCAGGATGCGGAAGCAGGTTCGTCTTGAAAGGATCGTCTCGTCACTTATAATGTACTGATGTTATCAACTCGTTAGGTCTGTCCGAAGTCCCCCACGCGCACCCAACGGAGAAGGGCAAGGTCGAGCAGGCTGCAAACGTCGATCCGGAGGGCTCGACGAACAACGAAGTCGAGCAGAAGGCACATGACAACGCAACGACTGGTGAGTTCTTATGTACGATCTTTTCTCGAATTGTAGCTGACTTCGCCTCGCATTCGTAGGTCAAGTGAACTAAGAATAATTATCTACGAAGGACTTCAGTCGATTGTACATGGAATTAATTCGCAATAACAACTGTACCATAAATGCATTCCCGTACTTGTAAAATCGCTCCGAGGCCAATGGACTTGCTTTCATAATTCTCATCCGTGTATTGCATTCAACCGTGCTCGCTCTCCGTATGGTATGAAGTGATCTTGCAACCAGATTCCATTTCGATACAATAAACATAGCGTACAAATACATTAGCATTTGTGTTTTCCGTACGAGATAATGTGCTACCCGTCAGTCATATCATAAATATACCAGATCGAGAGAGTAAATCGGGGAGAGATGAGATGAGGAGATGAAGATGGGGCGCACCATGGCAAACACGACCGTGAACTGACGAGTTAGAGAATTACAACAAAATAAAAAGAAGATAGATAATGAAAGTAGACTCAGTCTCCATCAGCCCGTACGAACGCAACCTGCGATCTGTTGCTGTTTGACGCCAACACAGCTGTAGGGAGTGGCGGAGGTGGTGGAGACGTCCTCGACGCAGTCGCGGTCTCCTCCATCTCGATCTCCACGATATCCGCTTTGGATCCCGCCTTGCTCGCGTGTGCGGTTGCGTTCCCCGACGCACCCCCGCCCCGCAAGAGCGCCGGCAAAGCATTCCGTAAGCGCGCGACGGAGACGAGCCCGCCACCGCCCTCCGAACCCTGCTGCTTCCCCTCCTCGCCGACCCAGAGGAAGCTGTCCCCCGCGCCGAGCTCCGAGAGCTGGTACGGTGAGCCCGTCCCCGCTTCGCCCTTGTTGCTCTTCCGCGAGCGCTTTGACGATGTCGACTTTTTCTTCGTCAGTTTCCGAGGGCTGATATTCACGTTCACATTGGAGTTCGAGTTCGCGTCCGACGGGGCGACGGCGACGGTGAGGCGAAGCGCAGACGACCCGTCCTCGTCCTCATAAACACATCCTTCATCGTCCTTACTCTTTCCTCTCTCGAGCCCGAGCGCGCTGAAACCGCCGCCGCTCTGAGAGGACGCGCCGGAGAGTGTGTACGACAGGCTCGGTGCACTGCTCAGATTCTTCGAGTGACCCATGCTCATGCTTGCGCCGCTGCCCATACTGCCTGAGCTGCTGTGCGAGCCCCGCATGCTCATCGCTGCCTTCTGGATGTTGAGCAGGGAGCGGTTGAGGATGAGCGTGTTCATCCCCCATACGAAGCTGGCGTCAAGGAGATGAAAATCGTAATTAATATATCCGACGAAAAATCACATGGAGAGCAGACAGTCAACTCACAAGCAGCCGACAAACATAAGGGTGGGCTGTTATTTTGCGCAATCATATTAGGAGGGTTTTCGTGAAGAAGAGAAATCTGATATACGCACACGAGCGACGATGAACATCACCACGTTGAACGTCCGAAAAGCTGAATTGCCGATGTTAAAGAGAAAATATGAATAAGTCAGCGCCATAGAACCGCAAAGAGATTTGGTGATGAGCCTACGAACCTGTTAGAGACTATAAGAGCCAAAATTAGATAGAATGTCATGGACGAAAGATAAGCTACTCACAGCGAAAAACATGAGGCCATCACGGTGCAGCGCACGGGTGAGGTTCGTGCCCGCATTCCGAGGGCGATCAATGGCATTCCAACAGACAGCAGTAAGGACAAGCAGTTCAAAGAGCATCTGTTTCCCATCGATAGTTGCATTCCAAGAGGGAGAAAGAAAGCGAATGAGTCGACAATTCGCAATAAATTGAACGAAGATAAACGCTCTAACCGGTGATCCCCATCCTGCGGACACCTCAAACACCTTTTTGGGCATGTAGCAGATGCCGACGACGTCTTCGAAAAACATGTAGGCTGAAGGATGGAACACATAAGTAATTATAAGTACTGTGTAGTATTTTAGACTCAGCGCACGGTATAGCTTGACCAACGACATCGTTGTGAGCGTGAATGTTGCGGTGGTCGCCATGAAGTAGCCAACAACCAGTACGATAAATATACGCTAATTCATGGCAAGAAATATAAATGAGCGCCTTTCCCATGCAGAAGAATGCATTTATTTGAGCTCACCTTATTTCGATCCCAGAGCGATACTACGCGAAGCAGAACAAGCATGTTCGCAATGGAGAGGGAGAGGACGCCAAGAATTGTTGCAGAAATGAATACTCTTCTACATGTCTAGAAATACGTCAAGTTCAGAGCAGGGGGGAGGGATGCAGCATTTGGAAGCAACACACCATATCTGATACTTCTCTCTTAAAGCTACCCGCGTTCATGACTTCTCAAATTGAAGAGTGAGGGGGAGAGGGAATCCATGTTAGCGAAGTCATGGGATTATAGGTGATCAGGTACTCACAGTATTGGAATGTAATCAAAAAGGCGGCCGTACAATACCGATTGAATAGAAAGGCATATTTAGCGAAGGAAGGTGGGGCATGCCAGACTAGTTGAACTTCGTCGTCAAAGGTTAGAAGGTGGTCATATATCATCGCAATCGTCGCGCTCGCTGCATCGTACCCCGCACGAAACCGCCATGAAGAAACGAAGCATTGTTTAAGTCCAGAATTTCAGGCGTTCAGATCATGGCTACTCACCAGAGAGATACCTCGTCGCTCGCGCATCGTTGAAGGCACGTTGATAAACAAGAATTAACGACGCGGGTAACGTCGACATTACGTCCTCGTCTTTGACACAACCGTCCTCCTCCTGAGACTACCGAACTCCAGCGTCCCTTCGTCAATGTGCTGCTGGTGGTCTTCTCGTGGTCGTCGACTCTTGAGTGCACCGTCGTTTCGTTCAAGTATCGAGCGCCGCAGAGGAGGCCTGATGCGGATAAATACAAGAAATGACAGGGAAAAGATTTTTTCTCCGTTCGATCAAGACGTCGTCGACCCTACAACGTGCTCATGCGCGCCCAATAAGAGAGATCGTTCCCAATCCAGTTGGTCGTCGTCGTCGTCGTCGTCACCGTCGACTGGGGGGTCGCAAAACGTGAAGTCGTTGGCGAAACGGAGGTGGGGGGAAGAGGGAAAGGAGGAGGTCGGCGTATACAAAGATGCGGAACTCTCGTCTTGCAGCGTGGATGGCAGCATGAATCTCGATTACTCCGTCGAGGATACGCCAGTTGATCAACGCTGCTACTAAATTGTGACGAAAGGAGCAAAGGTCTGCAGGACGGTCACCGCCACATTTCTGTCTTGATGGCATCCCTGGCGATCGCGGGCGTCTATCATGCGCGCATTTCCGGCGGCAGGCGCTAATAGGATTCGATGTTCGCGAAGAAAAATCGAAAATAAATGATATTTCTAAGTAAATAGCATCAACATGACAGTATCATAGATTACAGCATAGGGGAAGATAATAATATGCGTATCAAGAGTAAGCTTTGGTCATTAAGTTGTAGAGTCCAGGTCGCTCGCGTACGAGTACATGCATGTGTGTGGGGATCGTTGCTATCATCAACAGAAGTCCTCCAGATCGTCATCAGCTTCACTCGGGGTTTGTTTCCCGCTCCGCCGCGGTCGAGTTCGTATCCGGTCGCGGTGACTTGCTTCCAGGATATTGAGGATGGCTCGGTTGAGAACGAGCGTGGTCAACGCCCAAATAAAACTTTCGTTCGCCAATACTCAGTGAGAAGGTACTACGGATGTGTGATTTGAAGTACTCACAACGACCCCACAAGTATCAAAGAAGGCTGATAAGAAATATGAGTGAGAAGAGCTGCATCAGAAATCAGAGCGGCCTCGCTCACCGGCGCAACTATAGAAAGTACCAAGTTGAACGTCCGCAGTGCTATGGGGAAGGTGAAATCCAAGTTCAGAGCCCGTGACACGGAGATAGGAATTCTTAATCATACCGGTCAAAGCCTGCGAGATTCGTCTCGATTCAGTACGTTAATTATCGTAGCAATAGGGGAGGACTTACAGCAAAGAATGTAAGACCGTCTTCGTGCAATGATAGTGTTAATTGCGAGTTATTCGACCTAGGTCTGTCTAGCGCGTTCCAACATACGCAAGTCAAGACCAGGACCTCATAAAACATCTGGAGGAAGCAGCGATTAGACGATAGATTACTACTGAATCAGCCTGAACACGGACAGAGCTCGCCCAGGCGAAAGGTAGCTCGAATGGCTTTGTTGTCGGGAAGCACATGCGGAAGTCTGGGTTATAGAAGACGAAAGCTATTGGGACGCGGGGAGATCACTGTCAACAAATCGTATGAACGAATGAACGTAGAACTCACGAATGATTCTCCTAAGGGCAACCGCCATGAAGACCGTTGACATCATGAATGAGATTAAAATTCCAGCGGCCATAATCAATTTTATTCTCTTTTGTTTCTAATGAGTGAGGATGACGAAGAACAATTGTAGAAATGACGAAACGCACCGTTGCTCTTTCCCATAAGTCGATGACGCGGAGAGAAACCAAGACGTTCGCCAAAGCGATGGAGAAGAGCCCAATTATTGGTGTGAACGAAAAGAAACCCCGGCAGATCTGTGAACACATAGCGAAAGGTGAGATCGTTGTATTCGTAAAATGAAAATGAATTCAAAGAGGGAGCTCACTGCATCTGATAATGGTGGGCCTGTCAAATCATTCATGACTGCGAGAGAGAGAAAAGGTGAGTTTGGAGTTTGGCACCGAGCAGTAGCATATATTCGGGCTCACCATACGCCGTCGCAATGAGCATTATTATCACGACGTATTTGTTGAGCAGGAACGCAGTGCGTGCAAATGACGATTTTGCAGGCCAAACGAAGCGGATTTCACCCTCGAACGTTAGGCAGAAGTCATAGAGAAACAGCACGAGACCAACTCCTAAAAGCCGTGACGATTGTTTATTAGTGCCAACAAGTGCTTTCAAAAAGACATGATACTTACCATTCAAGTATCGTGTCGCGATCACAGCAGATGCGTCAAATTCTAGCGCGTCAAGCGCAAGAACACTTCCGACGCTCGAGTTGTTCAGTCCAGTGGTCGTCGATGATAAAGAAGTCATGGTGATTTAAATAGAAGAAATGAGGATGGTATATAGAAGGGGAACGCGGCACCTCCGCTTGCTCGTCCGGGCTTGCATGCAGGCGTACCACCAGGGGGCGCAGTCCTATATAACGAAGGACGTTCGCCCCATTCTTAGCTAGAGGTTCTTAATAAAGGGCGGGAAAGAGCGCTCTCACTGACATCAGAGCGGAAGATGTTTGCTTGGGCTATTATCAGTGAATGGACAAGACGCGGTGATGGAGGACGACGCAATGATGGAGACTCACGAGGTACACAAGCGATGAGGAGATGAGATCGCTCGAGGAAGATGATAGCGTTCGATGCAATGAAAGAGACTCCATGCGCCCTTAAACTCTGCATCGGAGTCCTTTCTGCTCCGAAATCCAATACAGAGATTAAGATCGCAGAACTCTGGACCTTTCGAAATAAAACGTACTGTATTTGATGAATAGAAATCATCAATTCTCCGGAGTACCCGACGGTATCGTATGCGATCGCACCTCGACGTCGGTTCGAGTTCTCCAGCTTCCTTTTTCCAATACCACTGTTCGAGTTTTACCACAGTGTGAAGCAGAGGAGCCCAAATGCGGGTGCCGCGGGGAACAACAACCTCGAAAGATGCAGAAGTACACCGCTTCGCTAAGAAGGATCACCCATCTGTCATGCTGCCGTTGCTTCGCACAACCGCCACACTGAGCCTTGATATGGCTTCTTCTGTCATCATAGGCGAGAGCTCGTTGAGTAACCGTTTTCGAGGGCACCGGTGGGTCGAGTAGAGATGATAGCCTGTCGCAACATCGCTTCCTGAAACTTTTTGTAGAGACAGAACATGTCGTTCATATGGCAACTTCCACTCAGTAGGAAAGATAGACGCTATAATTGTTGTGCGTACCGCCAATTCAAAATCCCGAAGATGACAGTTTGTCTGTATAAATGTTGCGCGTTGTTCGTGAAGCGACGGGTGTGATAGACCCATCGGCAGTTTTCCGTCATGCGTCACTTGTAGAAATCCACAACAGAACAGAACGACTCTGTTCTTCGTAGACGTATCGGTTATTCTTCCAAAAAAAATTCCGAGCACCTACACCTCACGAGATGCGAAAGGGATTCACCATTCGATCACAAAAAGTAGAAGAATCAAAACCGAGTCGGAATTTCATAAACATCATGTCTGAAAGGGACACTCGAAGCATCGAGAATGTTCAGAAGCGACCGATTGAGAACTAAAGTCGTCATAGCCCAGACGAAGCTGACAACATGAGTTAACAAGAAGTCGAAAGACTGTCGAGCGAAGACTTACAAAGAGCCAACGAGCATCAGGTGAGGCTAATAGTGGAATTCAGAGCGGCTTAGACATTGATTAATCAGAGGTTTCTTACAGGAGCTATGGCCGCAGCCAGCATATTGAACAATCTAAAGACTTCAATTCTGATTTCAGCACTCGCTAAATTTCGTAGTAGCAGTCTCGCTAACCTGTGAGCGTCTAGTGACAGTTGTCAGGGCCGACAAAATACACGACTTAATGAATTTATGATGCTCACTGCAAAGAAGCTGAAGCCATCTCGATGCAAGACTTGCGTCAGGCGCGTGTCGAGCCTCCGCGGTTTATCGAGCACGTTCAACCACACACTCACGAGGACAAGCACCTCATACACCATCTATATATCAGTCTGAATCAGAATGCCCGGATGCTGCGAACATATTCCAAGTCTTACCGAAGTACCCCACGCAGCGGCATACTCGGGCTCCTTCACCGAAGGTACGCACACCCTCACGACACGATCATAATGAACATGCGCTGAGATCAGCGGGAAAGGTGTATTATATATCAGCCCCTCTTTATCATGGGAGTCGTTCATGAGACTTACGCAACATCTTGGTGAGAGCAACGGCCATCAACGTGAACGTTGTCAGAAAACATGTCATTAATCCAGAAGACATCAGTATTTTTATTTTCTAGCAAAAGAATACAGTAAAGTGAAGTCAGACGATGAGTTTCTGATGAGATGAGTGACCACACAGTGAATCTCAGCTCACCAATGTTCGACCCCATAGGTCAATGACGCGCAAGGAGACAAGGATGTTTGCCAGAGCAATAGAGGTGATTCCGAGTAAAGCTGTTGCCCCGTAAACGCGTCTGCATGCCTACGCGTTGTTGAAAGATGATAAGTGGGAAATGAAGTCAAATGCATACGCCGTAACTCACTTTGTTGGAGATATCAGGCCCCGACCAGTCATTCATAACTACACGGCACATCAGCCTTTCCAGATCGTAGGCGGGCAATGAATTACCGTTAATACGCACAGAAGGCTACCCATATGAGCGAGCAAGCGACAAGGTATCTGTTGAAGAGGAAGGCGGAGCGCGCAAATGATCTTCGCGCCTTCCAAACGAGGCGGACTTCGTCATCAAAGGTGAGGAAGTGATCGTATAGCAACAAGACCAGTCCGATTCCTAATAATCATCGCGCATCAGATCCCCGAGACCCTCGACGCTGAGGAAGCATATACTGCTTCCCAGAAAAAACAACACTCACCACTCAGGTAGCGAGTCGCGTTTGCATCTCGAAAACCTTGCGCGGCCGCTTCGATAATTTCATGTGGATCTAACAAGGGATCGACGGGCAGAGGGGGATGTTGCATCGTCGCTGGGAGTCGAGGAGCATGACAATGCGACCGTGGACGTGGTTCCGAAACATGTTCGCCCGACGTGACCGTTATATAGCATATCTTATTTCGCGGTTGTTTCATTCCCATCCTTCTGATGAGCGAGTTGCATGTCTCGGGACAGCACACGGCGAAAACGTGCGGCTGACCCGCCTGGTATGGACGTAGGCTTCGCATCGCTGATGTATCGAAAAGTCAGATCTTCTAGAGAACTATTTGTTGTAGCACCAGGATCAACGTACCGAACTTACAACGTCCTCGAACTTTGACGATCAGGCGTTTGAGTGATCTCGAATCGGAAGGTAAGATTGCAAGCTCCACGACCTCCAGAATAGCACGAGGATCACATTGATATTGAAGTGACGTTACTTCTGAAGTTTTGATGAACACGGACGTCCTTCATAGGCACCTTAATAGCTCAACTTGAGTTCCCAGACATTACGGAGAGCGCTAGGACATTCCCCATTACCGTTGTTTGAAGGAGCCGTCGAAGTTTGGAGGCACTGTGAATACAAACCACTTCACAAGCGAAACATAGCGAAAGCGGATGACGAGGCTTACTCATGAGGCGCAGACGAGGGTCTTATTCGGTACTAGAGTTTAATGAGCGACACAAGGTAGAGACGAGGCACATGAGCAAACGTACGTACAGCATCAAGAACGGATGATGATTGGGATCCTGAATCTAAATGAGAATCAAGAATTAGTGAACCATTTCTCTGTCTGTGTTTCTTTCCGCCGGACAACAGATTGTTTCGTTCTCTCGTCCTCAAAAATGAGCTCTTCGCCAAGGCTTCGACGCAGTTCAGAGTGAAACAAAGACACTGCAAAGTGTATATTAGCTCGATAGTTCACGACACAGAAGCGGATGCCGAGACTTACCGTTCCCAATACGGATTTAGACCTAGATGAGATATATGTTTGGACGTTGAATAACGTACCCAAAGCAATGCACACCCCCACACGATGGCGGTGAGATGATAGAAGTCTCCAATTGCAAAAAGGCGTTTCCAAATTAGCATGCGATTATCCGAATTATTAACATACCAGTCCCTTCCTTTGTGTCATGAAAGAAAATCATAGATCACCAAACCTCACTGTCGTGCGTTCCATCCTCGTTCAACTGCATCAGCCCCCGTCCCTCTTCCCCAGATGCTTGCCCGCTCGCAGATAGCCCGCGCCTCTGCCGCTGGTCATCCTCACCCCCTATCCGTGAACCATGTGGTGCGGCACTCTCGCCCGCATCACCCGTCTTCTTCCCATGATCAACATCATTATCATCCGCATCTTCATCATCGCTCGCCTGGCCCAGCTCCCACATCACTTCTTCTTCGCCGTCTTCACGTGCGTGTAATGCCGTGTCCTCTGCTTCATCGTCGTCATCGTGATCACCAGTATTCTTGATTGAGCGTCGAGATTTTGGCTTCTTGCTCGCTGGAAGAGTAGCAGAGAGCGCGATGCCGCGTGAAGTATTCTTCTTGGAGGGCTCCGGCTTCTTATGCGTGAGGAGGACGACGCCGGAGATGAGAATGAAGATGGAGACGAAAATGAGGAAGAGGGTCCATGATTTGTATTGGTCGATTTCGTTATTGAATATCAGCGAGTTCAGAAAGCTGTTAAACTGTCAGCGTCATCCAGATCTTCGATTGAAGGGCAGGCTCACTCACCCGCTAGCGGTGTAGACGCCGTAGAATACAGGGACGACGAGCGTAGAATCATACACCTTCAATCCTCGGTTCAGACAAATGATTTGGAAAACCGCGGTGATGGCGAGGAAGAGGAAGGTCGCGATCGCCGCGAAATGGAAGAATTGATTGCCTGTGTTCACATGTGACAACGCGCCAGAGATCATCTTGACGCTGAGCCATACTCGCGAGTAAGCAAACATCGGCAATTTAATAAAGTTGATGGCACGCACCAGGCTTTCGCGAACACCAAACACCCACCCGCCAGACCTCCACCGCAGCACGCCCAAGCAATGCCCAACGTCCACGCGAGAGCTTTGTCGTCCTTTGTCATCGTCCAGAGCTCCAGCTTTTCGCGTATCCACATCAACGAGCCACGATATGAGGCGACGAAACGCGTCCGCCATCCGAGCCCAGACAACGGGACATTGCTCGAAGAAGAGCCTCCTTGACCAGCGAATGGCGTCGACGAGATATCCGAGCGCGAAGTCAGGATGAGCTCAAGTTGAGAGGCGAAGATGTAAAGGAGTATGAGGGAAATAGACCAGAAGATGAAGTACAGGATCCAGTTGCCTCGAGACCACAGGCTTGACAGGCGAGAAATGTCCATCTCTGTCTCGAGACCAGAATTAATTGAGCCGAAGAGAACTATCCCAACAACACCTGCAATGACGATTATAGTACCCTACGAACGAATGTTAGGTAGACTCTTTATTCGAGCGAATCATGACGCACATAAATATCCGTGTTCGTGACTGGTGTTCCAATAAGTAAAGATGCGAAAAGAAAATTGAAAATGAGGGAAGATGATCCAAGAGGAGCGACATATTCTGCTCTAAGGTATTCCAGTGCGAGTGTACTTCCAATTAACTGCGAAAGACTGTTTGGGGATGAGCAATTGGACTCGTTGTAGAGCATGATGCACGCACATATACAATATCATCCCTAACAGCCACAACGGTCGAAGCCAATCCTTCCTTCGTGAAGCCTTTGGTATTGCACTTGTGCGCACCTGAATTCAAACGCAAAGTTCGTCGGCGAACGAAGGGTCAAACCACAGTATTCGGACATACATGATCCAGTTTTGTGATATTGAGCCCTCCAGCATTCAGGATTGAAGCGAGAAGTACGATTGCAAACCCAATGATGAATGCGACGACGGGGTTGGCGTGGTGAGCAGGAACGTTGTCTTCAACATCCGGAATGCCAGGCGTTGATGTCGCAAGCAGAGACGATGCCGTCGTCGTCGTTGTCAGTATTATCGACGAGTCCATATTCTTCGTTTAAGCGTTATGAGATGAAGGTGAAGATTCGATGCAACGAGCTCGACATTCAGGACGGATGAGCGGCAACGATGTGACGACGACGAAGGGTGCAGCGGGCGCAGCAAAGAAACCCAATCGAGCCTCGCAACGACGTAAAGCTTGAGAATACTGTATAAGTATATCAAAATCCAAGGTGATACACAGAGAAGATTAATACCTTGTCGTCGTTCCAAGTTTTTGGCAAATTCGTCGTCGTCTTCGCCGTCGACCGCGACGTTCACCGCGTCATGGACAGGAGAAAAATGGCAGTTGGTTCACACGATGAAATTGAGAGGAAAATAGGAAGAAAATAACTCCTTAAACTCCACACGACCACTGTCCTCCAAGCCATGTTCCAAAGACATAGAACTGAAGATCTTCTAAGGTATCGCACGTCGATGAATGGATGCAAGAAGAAATCAGACGGAGGCTGTAGCAGTAAACTGGCACGCAATCGCGAGAGCTTTTAGACGTTCGCCCGCCACGTAGCATTCAAGTTGTTCTGTGAAGGTTCGTCGCTTCATTACATTCGAGCCATTCGATCCATTCAACTGACATGAAGCTTTTGAAGAAGAATTTTGAACCGCTGAATCTCTGCTGGATGTTTATGCTGAAATGATATTTTCATTGGTCTTCCACGACAAGGTGCCGATGCAAGGTATTTGCTGCACTGGAACACCAGCCATCATCGATTTTCGGATCCGTACCATCGCCATGAAACTATGAACAAAAAGGTTTGTTTTGTTCTTGTTTCTAAAGGCTGATTCAAAGATTTGTTGATATCTGGTATAGAGTTTGTCTCCACTTTGATGCGCAAATTCTCGATCCCGAGTCGACTTGCCCTGCCAGTGGTCACGCAAACATACGCACTGCTATTCGCTCGTACAGGGCTCCCGAAAGCAGAACAACGTCCCCGCTGCTGTCGCTCGTTTACTTGCGAACGTCGCATTTACATTGAAAGGGGAAACGAATGCCTGCGATATGTTATCGAATGCCCCTTTCTGAACTGTCCGGGGTGCGGATCGATGGCTCGAAGAGGCGGATCAAAGGGCAATCGACGAACCTTGGAGGTGGCGGAGACGCTCTCTGAGAGCGGGCAACCTTCTTCGGATCGCATATCGCGGATCCTTGATGCGCCTGCAACATTCAGGTTGATGACCTTCAAGATCACCGTCACATGTCAGGACGGATGAAGAATTGTTGTAATCCCCGAGCCCGGTCTTCGAGAGTATATCTGCCCAAGGTATGTCTGGAGGAAGGGCGACTGCGCTTGGGCATCTTGGTCTCCATCGTCGAACTCGTCTCTTTCTTGCACTTTGACGCGGAGAAACTTCGTTCACCATGACTGTCCTTGGCATGGACTTGAGCTCGACCTATGGTGTCGCCTTCTGGGGTACGTGACTCGCACTTATCTCTCCCGCAAACTATACTGAACCTTGTGATCCCAGGTTTCGTGGTTTCGACGATGTGTGTTATTCTCTCCTCCGACTACCTGAATACTCATTGATATCGCTCGAACATTAAGACTCTTTGGGTGTATCGTAGTGCAGGCCTATCTCTACTTCTCTCGCAGTCGGGATACTCTCTTCCTCAAGCTCTTCGTGCGTCTCCTCGCATTCATTTCACATTCCATACGATCTCATACTTACTGCCTTGCTCCATTATAGGTCGGCGTGATGGTGTGCGTATCACATTTCTTTCCCCTCTTCAGACATGCATTTACCTTCGCGAAATTGAAGTCTTCTTGATGGTGTTCTCACTTTGCTCACTGGTGACGCGATCAATTTCGTCCTTGTTCGTAATAATCAATCTTCCCTATAACCACACACGTCTTGACAATGTTTGCAGGTCAAAAACTACGGGAACCCAATCGCGCTGCTGTATATGAGCGAGTGGGTCCAATCATCTGACTCATCTCGAAGCTGTTGAGATGTTGATTTCTTTCGTTTGACAGTACGTTCATCGCGGAGTTCTTCATCACCTGGGCGGTCATCACTGCGTAAGTCAAAGCTCTCTCTCTTAACATCGAATGTTACTAAAAACTGCCATTCGATAATGCAGATCTCAATTATTCTACGCGAGCAGAATTTACATCGGTGCGAACGAATCTGATTCTCATGTCTGAGTGCTTTGGACTGACGCCTGAAAAGTTGACAAGAAGCATTGGTACATTCCCGCTACGATCGTAAGTCAGAGTTCGAGTGATCATCCTTCGTCGACTGAATTATGGCCCTCAGGCTTTCCTCGCCATTTGCGCCCAAGGTCCGTTTGATTCGTTCACCGTTGATCCTCGAGGACTCATCATTCTTCCCATCCGGTGTAAACAGCTTCGGTCGATGGTGGGTCTCCCTCTCTATCTGTTCATTAATATTGGTTCTCACCTATCAACTACAGTGCTTTTTGCGAACTTATTCCAGGACCATCGTCTTATGGTCAACCTCGGCAAGCGGAAATTCGTCGTACGTTGTCTTCGAATCCTTCTTTCTCCCCCGATTTGGATTTTGACACCCCATGAACAACGCTCAGATTCTTTCAGGCGTTACGAGCAGTCTCGCTAGCGTTGCCGATATCATCGCGACCGTGGCCATGTGCTACTTCCTCGCATCGCACAGGTCTGGATTCCGAAAGTATGTTGAGCCTCATCTCTATTACAACTTCGCTTCGACTCGGGATTGACATTCACTCGCCCAGGACGAATAACATCATCAAGACGCTTATCTTCTACTCTGTAAACCGAGGGGTGCTCGTTGTCCTTGCACAGGTCGCAATTCTCATTGTCTTCTCAATCGACCCGAACCAAATCTGGTGGTAAGTCGACTTATGATTAAATCTATGTGGGTAATGTAACTAAAATCCTTCCTTGCGTTCTAGGCTACCGCCTCATCTCTGTCTCAGCAAGTTCCACGTTATCACACTCCGTATGTTCTCTATTTTCCTTGCTATCATGGCTCATTGCTTACATATTTTCTTCCTCGTAGTTGCGCTGTAAGCACTCCGCAAGCTAAAAGAAGTGAGACCTACAACTTACATAACCTACAGACTCAACTCTCGTTCGACGATGCGGTCCAGAAACGATGCGCACGTCGTCAGCGCAGACACGAGCTACACGACAAACAACTCCAGTGAAAAGAAGGCCGGAGGCATCCTCGGTTTCGGATTCCGCCGCCCAACCAATGCGAATGTAGTAAAGACACTCGACTTCCCGGACTTTGCGAGCAACCCTGTGCGTTTATCCTATTGTCAATTAAGTAGGTATATGCTAAGATTTCGTTCCGTGCTTTGCAGATGGCGTCGATCGGCACTGAGGTGACATCCAAGCAAGAGCAACTGACACGACTCAGCGATGGGGAGTGCTCGATGGACACAGCTGCCCTGGACGCGCATGGCGGCTGCTCCAAAGTGTCGCATTCCATGGAATTCGCGGACGCGAGCGAAGTGGCATAAATCAAACTCTCTTCCACGAGTAGTGCCGGGCGCTGGTATTATAATTACGAGGTACGAGGTGATGAAAGGATAACTGTATTCCCCTCCGGGGCGACGTGTCCTCGCCCTGGTTTATTCTTATTATTTTGACGATACTGTATCATGATAATTCATGATGGGCTTCTCTCGGTAGATGGGACCATTGTACGACTAGAAATCCGCTCGACTTATATACACGACGAGTCGTTTGGGTTGAAAATTCGAATTCAAGGCTTCAAACTCAGAGGACAAGAAAGTTTGCGAACGAAGTGCATCAAGCGCGCGTCACCTTCCCTTCGTCGCGTCACGACCGTCGGCTTTCCGAATTTGCATCCGCGTCGAGGAACGATCTGAACCTGCACGTCCAAGGCGATGGACGTGCAGAAGTTGATAAGATTGATAAGATTGATGCGCAAGTCTCGACGTTTGCTTTATGGACCCGTCTCGTATACAGTCTTCGTATTCGAGGAACTGCATATCTACCTTGCAGGTAGATTGCCAAGGATGATTCGTCTGTCCTGTTCTCCCCCCTTCGCTTTCCTTGTCCTGCTTGCTTGAGGGATAGCTTGAACAGTTTCAAGCATATCCAACATGACTATCCTAGCGATGGACTTGAGCGCGACGTACGGGGTCGTCTTTTGGGGTACGTACGACGCTTTTTCAAAAGATATGCTATCCTCACTATAATTATTATATTCATTTTCGTAGGCTTCGTGGTGTCAACGATGTACGTTTCCCCTTCTCCCGATTTTGAACGCTATTATAACTTGAGTCAGACTCTTCGGCTGCATTGTCGTACAAGGCTACCATTATTACACGCATACTGGAAGTGATGATAGATTGTTCCTCAAGTCATTCGTGCGTGGTGTTTTCTCCGACCTTCAAGACTGCTTATCTATCTACATGTATGCCCCACTAGGTCGGTGTGATGATGTGCGTATCTCATACTAGTATCGATGCTCTCCGTTTTTTTCACTAACATCGGGGCCCAGAATTCTCGACGGCGTCCTCACTCTACTCACGGCCGACGCCATATTTTACTATCTTGTTAGTATCAAAACCCGCGCCAGGGGCTGAATTTCTTACAAGGGTCACCATTCATGCTCTAACCCAGGTCAAGAATTACGGGAATCCAATTTCGCTGCTATATTTGACCGAGTACGTTCACGCCTTCGTCCCTAACGCGATAACCGACATCTCACATCTCGCAGCTCATTCATAGCAGAATCCTTCATAAACTGGACGGTGGTGACTGCGTACGTCCGGGGAAATATTCTAACCTTGCGGCACAACGCTCAAGTTCCGCTGCAATTATGATTTGTTACAGATCCCAGCTGTTCTACGCAAGCAGGATCTACATGGGTAAGCTTTTCGCTACTTTTCGAACTTCTGCGCTGACCACAGCCTGGGTTTCTTTAGTCGATAAGAGGCATAGATACATCCCAGCTACCATCGTACGTCTCTGTCCCACTGTCAGCAATTTGTTAGGGTCGCAAACATATTGTATTTCGCGATCTAGGCCTTTCTCGCCATCGCAGCGCAAGGTCAGTCTTCTCTAATCCTCTACATGAGCCATAAGCTTCATTGATCTTGATTCATTTCTCTAGCTTCTACAGATGGTGCGCCACTTTACACGAGTAAATCTCGACGCATATACTCACCCAAATCAACGAAATCCGCAGTGATCTTCGCAAAGCTGTTCACGAACCACCGACTGTTCGCCAACCTCGCGAAACACGAATTTGTTGTACGTACTCTGATACTTTTCAACTGCCTCGAGTTGTTTTACACCTCGTGTTCAATTCGAAATAGGTCCTGTCTGGAATTACAAGTGGACTCGCCAGCGCCGCAGACATCATCGCGACCGCCGCGATGTGCTATTTCCTCACTTCGCATAGTGATGGGTTCACGAAAAGGTACGTATTCCTCTTCTTTCACTCAGCCAGAGTTGCAATCAATGAATGTACATCATGATTTTGCATCGTTCATTTTAATTTTGTTTAACTTTTGTTTAATTCTATTTTTCGGTGACTATATGCGCGGGCGCTTACCTCCGTAACTTGAACACAGCACGAAACATATCCTCAAGACGCTCCTTTTCTACTCCGTCAACCGAGGCGTGCTCGTCGTCCTCGCGCAGGCAGGGATCCTCATCTTATTCTCGATCAGACCGGACCAGGTGTGGTGGTACGCTCGAATTTCTCTGCATGAATCTGCGCTTGAAAACATCACATTGAAATTCGTTGTTGTCTTCAAATGAAGGATCCCACCTCACCTCTGTCTGAGCAAGTTTCACGTTATCACGCTCCGTACGTCCTGCCTCCCCTGGAATCCCTCGTCTCGACACTTATGATATATAAACATCCAATCGTTGAAATTTCAGTTGCATTGTGAGTAATGCTTCTATTCTTCAGTCGGTCAATCTTTCATGGGGTACCGAATTTCCCTCCACCAGACTCAACTCCCGCTCGACGATGCGCCTTCGAAACGGCGATCGACGTCAGGAATTTATCACCAACGAGACGGGTACTAGCAGCGCGTCCCGCTCCGGTGACACGAACGAAAAGAAGGGCATGGCTATCGGAGCAGCAATTGAATTCGCAGTACTTGCGACTGACCAGGTTTGTTCTAGTTTTTGTGCACATCAGTTGCTCTTCCATGCAAGATTCAATGGAAATGCTGATCTCTAATCCTCGTAGACTCATTCTATTTCCATGGAGCCGACAGGCAGTACGCAACAGATTTCGCAATTTGGAGGGGAGAAGGATGTGAGAGAGGACTCGTCGTCAGATATTGGGATGGATGATCGAAGCGTCACGTCCAAAGTATCTCGTAGCATGGTATTCGCGGACGCGAGTGAAGTGGTATAACTTCGTGACGTCGAAGTGAAAGTAGGATTATACCCCCCTTTTTTCTTATCATTTTCGTTCTTCCGGATTATTTCAAGCTCGTTGATAAATAAAACAAGTGATTTTATGCAGTATAGTCCATGTACAGTGTGCCGTCCTATCGTTGTCAATTCCAGTTTTGTCAAAGACTTGCGACACGCCATTACACTGCGCGCTTTGCAGCCTCGCCTTCGACTTTGTTTGCACCTTCCTTGACGTCCCGAGCGGCACCCGCAGCACCCGCTGCTGCATCCTTCTTCACATCCTCCGCCTTGCTCTTTCCCCATCCAAGCCACTCGAACCAGCCCTTCTTCACCTCAGCTTTGCCTTCCTCAGCCTTCGCTTTCGCGACATCAACGTTTTGCTCGGCGTTGCTCTTCGCGCTTCCGAAGGTCTGTGCGGCAGAGTCCTTGGCGTGCTGCAGGGAGGCGTTGGCGGAGTCTTTGTAGGAGGTGAGGCGTGCTTGGGCGTCGGCGGTCGCGGAAGAGACTTTGGAGGCGGCGTCACCGTAGGTTTGCTTCACGCGGGAGGACGCGGAGTCCACACTTTCTCTGCCGCTTGCCTAACGAGTAACGAGAACGCAAGAACGTTCGTCAATATTGACCGAATCAAAATGAAGGCATAATCGAACGCACCTTTGCGTCCTCATACCGCGCTTTGCCCTCGTTGAGCTTTTGCTCGGTTTGCACACGCGCTGCGTGCTCGAGCTCCTTCGCCTTCTGCACTACATCTGCCTCCTTCTCTTGCGCTGCACTCGAGGTGGAGTAATAGTAATATGCGCCACCCGCGACGACGGCGAGCCCGCCGAAAATGAGCGGTGTGCTGCTCGTCGTTGGTTCTGACCTGGGAGGTGGAGGCGGGGGTGGGGGTGGCGCCGTCGCGAATCGCCTGGTGCTCGCCGTCTAAAACAGAGAGAAGTCAGCTGAAATGTCCTTAGACGTCGTCGACGACGACGAGCACAACATACCTTTGCGCGAGCGACGACGGTAGACTGTCTTGCTGCGATACGAGATAATTGAGCGCGGTACATGGTGGTCAAAGTCTGGGAGGAGCGTGCCCGCCATGCTGCTTCAACTGAATCCGCCAGTTGCGCATGACGCCTCATGACGTCATACGTGTAAGTGGTGGGTTTTGCCTCCGAATATTCCAGAGAAAATCAACGGAAAATCAAATTTCGTCACGGAATGACGATCCGCAGGATTTCTGAATTTCTGATTATTGTTATAAGTCATTTCCGCGGTGCCATCCAGACCCCAGACACATCATATCGCCTGGAGAACAGATCCGCCGTGCCGTCCATTTTGGTGAGCTATTGGAGAAGAATTTGCACTATCGTTGAGAGAGTCACGACGTCGCCCTGTATGCGAAATCTCAGAATTTTAGACGAGAGTACTAGTCTGGATTTTCGAGAAGGACGTTTGCTCGAAGATTGCCTTCTCCGATGAGTCCCCCATCAACGGGAACATTTGACATAACTTACTGTGTATAGTAAGTTTTAGTAACTTTGAAGATATTAATATTGTTTTTATTCAGAAATTCTGCGGATAGTCACCCACTTACTGTGTATAGTTATTTTTTATGTTTTGAAGAAGCCGGTGCGCACGACTTGCAGCACAAGCAGTCGACTGGCTCGTACTGTACGAAGTCTACGATGCAGATTGAAGCTCGTGCTGAAACGAACAGTTTTGCTGCTGCTTCCATCTGCGTCTGTGAGTTACTTACTTTTGGTTGTGCAGACACTGCAGACGATCGCAGCGGGGGTTCGAGAGGATGCGCGACTCGCAAAGCTCATTTGCGTTCGAAGCCGGTTGTTGTCGGTGCCGCTCCGCTATTTGCCGAGCAGGAACTTGCCAAAACAGAATATTCAAGAGTTTTCGTATTCTGAAGGAGGGGGGTCGGCCACTCCAACAGACAATCGCTTATTCGAGGGGTTCGGACGCTGTCACACATTTCTGAATGACTCCGGCGAAATGTAGACCCCTGAGCGTTACTGTACAAGGCAGGGGTTTTATTCGAATTGGAATATCGTGAGCCTGCGGAAAGTCATCCATTATTTTTATTCGGAAATTCTGCGGATAGTCACCCACTATATCCAATAAAACGAACAAGACACTACAGCAGCCTTGAAATTTCCCTATGAACCGCCCAGCGTACGGCTTTTTCGACGTCCTTGACGAGATGAGTGGGTCTATGCGCGGGAGACCCTTGACTTCGGTCATAAACACCAGTCTCAACGAGAACAGAGTGCCAACCGGCGGCATTTGCGCCAGCAATATCTACGAGGTGCAATGTCGGTTAGTTATGAGATTTAAATCAAGGTGATGGAAGAGCTTACCAGACTCTGGGTTGTCACCAATCATATACCTGTCAAACGTATGAGTGAATTTCAAACGACGAGCAGGTTTACACGATAGTAACGTACACATTTGGAAGATGGCCATCGTCAACGTCCAACGGGTGAAGCTCTTGCAACCGGTCGCGCAGCAGCTTCTCGGCAAAGCGATACGTCGCCTTCGTCGGTTTTCCATACTGCACGTAAGGGTACTCAGACCCAGTCAACGCCTTCGCATCCATAACATAAATCAGTTTGGTAACATGGACGTAGAACTTCTCGACCTCACCTTGTACACGCCCTGGAACGCAGCGCGAAAGCCCCCTTGTCCAATCCGAGACGTCGGATAATCAGACCCCCACAACAAGTCCGGGTTACAGAATATGAGCTTGACGTCGTCATCCCCAGTCTTGCGCGGCTTGGATGAAGGGAGTACGTATCCGTCCGACCGTAAGATGTCACAGGTGATCTGCACGTCGAGGGCCCAGTTTCGGGGATCGTGAAAGACGATGATGGCGGAAAAGCGAGTGGAGGGATCGAATGTTGGTCTGGACTGATGAATGTAATTTGTGTATAAGTGAGCAAGGGCGCGGTGGAAGTGTGAGAGCATAGTGACGCACTTCTAGGAACGCCTTCTCGGTCTCGTCTAAGTCATGAAATGGCCAGACACTGTGAACATTAGGCCGTTGGTGCATTGATATGGAGAAAGCTTTTCAAACGCACCTGGGATTCCACCGCAGAATATCCAGCGTTGTCGAGACGTTGCGAAACCCGTACCTATCGCACCCCGACTTCCATTAGTCAACGCCAAAGAAATCACAAACAATCTTTTACTTACTCAGCAGCAACGCGAGGTACAGCACCCGGCCTCCCTCCCAGCACCAACACAGGTTTCTCCGCGTACTTATGGACGATCGACTTCAGGACCGTATGTGACTGCATGAACTGGGAGACCGAGATCTGGTTGTCGTCAACGCCATGCTTTCGAGCTGATTTGCACAAACCATAGCACACTCACCTCCATTCCAAGCTTCTTCGACAGCCGCTGACATCGTATCGTCTCTGACGTTCCACCTCCGTTCGTGATCTACAGAACGCTCAGCATAAACCTTCACCTCGACACCTCAAACGAAACAATTAATGCCACGGACTCACCAGCACGAATGGGATCTTCCTTAAGCAGATAATCAGCTTCTTGTATACACACGAGATAGGTAGGATAAGACGTACTCACATACCCAGCTCGTTGTCTCCCTCCAGAATCTCGAGCGCACGCTTCGCTTGGGGTATCACCTGCTCGCCGCGGATGAGGACGCCATCCTACTCAATCACCACCACCAGAAGAGAGTCAGTTCAATGTTCTCAGCAATCATGAGTTTTCGAAAACGCACGATGTCAAAAGCGAACGCCAACGGCGGTCTCTTCGCGCTTGAGGTTTGGAGAGCTAACAAAAGGTGAAAGGTTTAGTGTCGACCATAACCAAAATTTCGGTGCTTACAGCGCGTAGAAATGCGTGAGAATGGACTTAGTCGTATATTTTGAAGAGAAGAGCGCGATTGAGTTCGTGAAATGGCCAGGGAATGTTTGAGCAGCGCGTTCATCGTCCACGACACGTCGCCGTCGTCGACATGGCGGTTCGAGTTTGGAGGCCGGCAAAGTGCGGCCCGGTAAGTAAACTAGCCGATCCTCTCTGATAGGACAGCGCTCTCTGTTCTGCCCTTGCACTAGCACCACAGTGACAAGAAAAAGCAGGTCAACATAACATAGATGGCATACTATCTCGACAGCACGATAGTCACTCCAAGAGCTCTCGAAAGCAGCACATCTTACTCCAGTGCGATCAACGTCGAAAATCCAATTGATTTCTCAAGAGGCTTCATCACGAGGGCTCCTCTCCAAACTGCGCACCAACAACACGACAAGGAAGACAGCAGTAGCACATACCACAAATACATCGTCGAGAAACACATTCTAAAAACCACGATGATTCGTTCAATACCCGAGCTCGAGGAAAGCGAAGTCCTCCGGCTCGCAGAGTTGCCGACCTCGAATGCACTCTCATCCGTTATGCATCGCACGGACGAGGTGATACCTTCTACTAGGTTCACATCGGTCGAAGTGCGTGGAACATTGCCTAGTACTTTAAGACCTATATCTATCCAAGAAGAGTGCGTGAGCCTAAATATTTTATATGATTGAATTTGCTCATGATGAGCTCTTTCCCCTCCTCAATAAAAAAAAATAGTGGTTATGCGCCAACACAACCGCCCTATCCACAGAGCTCTCGATACAAAGGCACATATCCAGACAGTAGACGAGACTGCATCTACTTTTACAACAAAGATGAGCCGCACTACGGGTTTACCAATTTCTCCCCGCATCCTGTTGTTCATGAAGGAAAAGTGTACCATACGAGCGAACATCTCTTCCAATCATTCAAGGTAAGTGACTACAATCTGAAAATTTTCACTACAATACTTAGAAACAAACTGTCACGCCGTTACGATTGATTGGCTAATTTATATGTTGTATTCAGTTTCATCCCGACCGACCTCTCATCGCCGAGCATATCAGACTCTGCTCCGACTCACCTCGCACCGCATTCTCAGAGGCACAGGCTCTGAAGCACCTCGTGCGCCAGGACTGGGCGTCCGTTAAAATAGACTTGGTACGTTCAAACGCGATTCGCTATCGTGTCTGCATTTTCTATAAAGTCAGTTCACGAGTAATGACGTCCCCGTCCAATTAGATGGAAACCGCCATTTGGCTGAAATTCAGCCAGAATGCAGACCTCAGAGACGAACTCCTGGCCACGGGAGAAGCGGAGCTCTTTGAGGTATGTTTGAAGATACTCCAGTATTCTACCCTTTGTGAAAAAAAGAGTTCCGGGATGGAAATATAAAACTCAACGATTTTTCATGTAAACAGGATTCCTCCGTTGATTCGTTCTGGGGCGGAGGCTCCGATCGACAAGGTCGGAACGAACTTGGGAAGGCGCTGATGAGGGTCCGGACCAGATTTCGAGCAGTACTAGTCAGCAAGTGATAGAAACTAGTGATCAGTTTTCACAGTAAAAAACCAGTGTACTCTCCATCGGATCTGCAATACGGATATCAACTGTAACACCTGACCGCACTCCACAAACACCGAACAGAAACGCCATACAACGAAGGAGGCAGTACCACCACCGTAACTTCGAAAACTCGAGTCTCGGGAAAGAAGGAAGGCACCGGAAACAAGGAATATATGTGAAGACGTTACGGAGGGAAGCTTCCTGGGATCAGTCAATGAGGTTGATCGGACTCGACACTACGATGCAGTGGATGAGTTGATTTTTTATGGTAGAGAATTCGCACCTGAGCAGCTTCGAAAACTTCAGTTCTTCATAAACAAATACCGAAGAGACACAAAATGAAATTAGTGCATGAGGAATCCAGCGCCGCAGCCGACGCCTTGGCTCGACCGAGCCCCGTATTCTAATAATTAAAGAGACCTAGATGGATGGACGGACGGACTGAATGGATAGATGTATAAACGAGCGTGTATGCGGCAATAATACCCAAAAGAAGGAGAGAATGTGTGGAAATGCGCGGTCAGCATTGAGGGGAACGGGGAGCGCGATGCCGATGCAGTGCGAAATATCACAGGAGGAGCAGAGTGTGTGAGCTGTTTCGAGCATGAGGACGGGTGTGTGCTTGGGGACCGATGAAATGACGTGTGAGCGCGGGCCCGGTCTCCATGTCGCTTCGTCACCCGTTCTCGAGGTCGAGCAAGCGAGCGAACGCGAGGGAAAGGCGTTCACCGCACCTTCAGTTCGAGGTGCAGCTTCGCGTCTCTCCGACGCCTCTCGACGAGAAGATAGCTGACTGATTGACGAGCAATAGCAATTAAGTGACGCGTGGCGTGGAGAAGAGTATGGATACTCACTGATGATGGGAAGTATAGACTCAACGACGTCCGGTTTAATCTCGAGCCAAGCGTGTTCGGACATCCGGAATACGAGGAAATGGCGTTTGTAAGAGTGATATTGGACGAGGGGTTCCTTGTCGTCGCTGTCTGCCCGAATCATCTGTAGAACACGCGTCAATACAGAAGGTATGCAGATATGGAGAAATACACAAACCTGGAGTCGTCTGTTGTGTGTCTTCCAGCGGTACTTGACATCAGAGTTGGCCGTGAAGATCCCCCCTCTGCTGACGCGATGGCTTAGCACGGAATCACAAGCAAAAATATTCGGAGAAAAACCTATAGGGACTCACACTTTATCTGGCTCTTTCTCCAACCACCGAGCCGCGGGTATCCATTCCGCCTCGTCGTCGCGGCCAAACTTTACACGGGGCTCCTTCCCGGGCTCTCGCTCGATCTCTGCGACGGTGACCATCTCTCCGGAGTCCGTGTCGAGCTTCTTAATTTTTGTGACGTTCGGATGCCAGAAGCGTGTCACGACCTCGTAGTAGATGGCATCGTTGTCGACAGAGATCGTGGTGTTGCGTAGGGAGTTCGTCGTCAACTCCATGCGATGAGGAGGGTCGACTTTCTTGGGGGGTGGCATCCTGACTTGAGAGTGAGGGGTAGAGTGTCGAAGTACTTGAGGTTCGAAAGCTGTCTTAGACTTTATATATCTAGTCCAGAACAAAGCTTAAGGACGGAGAATAGAGAACAATCGCCGGTTCGAGGTAGACTAAGACGAGAAGGACGCTCCCCGAGTCTCAACCGAGCAACCTGCGGATAGTGGGTTTGTACCTCCGAGCGCGAGCGACCCCGCAGTTTATATACTGCGACCATTTCTCTCTCGAGGAACGGCACTCACGCACGCACACAGTACCCACAGTTTCGCGCTTGCACAGCTAGCATCCCCACGCATCGTCCCAACCGAGTGGGTGCCAGTGAGGAGAGGGCGACACACGTCAGGCCGCTCCCAGGTAGCTTCAGCCAGTCGCAGCGCCGCGAAACGCGAACGAGTGGGAAACGGGCTGAGGCAGTCCGACGCCCATCACGCACCTAAATATCCGATTCGGTAGACAACGGGGAGGGCGATGCCAGTGTGTCGGGCTCGCTAGTGAGTTTGCGAACACGTCATTAATGATCGAGAGTGGAGGCCGGGTGCGACAGTGGTTTTTGTGCACTGGAGAGATCTCATTGGGCGATCTCGACGGCTGCGGCACACGCTTGGCATGCGAGTTACCCAACATTGGGATTTGTTTTCCATGCAAAACGCGATTACGCCTCGTTGATCACGACGATCCTGAAATTTGTGGGATTAGGAATGTCGGAACGAGATAAGGTGACGCACCACTGATTTATTACCCTTCTGAAAGCGGCGCCCGTAAGAGACAAAGAGAAGGTATGATTGCACATATATAGTACACGATTGAGTGGAAGAACGAAGAGTTGCAACGTGCAATATCCCAGAAATCGCGATAACTTAACATGAGAAGCAAGAACGTACGGAAGATAGCAAGGCATCATTTGCCCCAGGGGGAATCTTCGAGAGGTATATCTGGTAAAGGGGAGGCTGGAAGGGCAGTATTGGACGGACTCCAGCTTCGGGGAGGAAATGTAAAGTCACGTAAGCGGTCGGAGGGATGTAGTGATGAGGTATCCGCAGGCGCAGTCTGGGTTTCTTTGAGCGCAAAGTCGGACTCCGAGCCTACTTTCTCAATAGTAGGAGTGCGAGGACGTATTGGCGAAGCAGGATTTGATTTATGTGAGTCCTCCCTTAAAGCTTTGGCAATGCTGTCCACGATATCAGCATGTCCTTGCTTTTCCCCTTCTTCTCTCAGCTTCTTGAGCGTTTCGTTCTCCTGCTCGATAATGCGCATGGCGCTCTTAATTGCGTCCTTCTCCCGTTGCGTCTGTTTGAGCTCTTCTTCCATTTCCGCGCATTTAATCCTCTCTTGAGCGACCATCTTATTGGCCTGTGATTTTCATCAACGCGTGCAGAAGTAATAATGAAAGAAATTATCACTGGCCTCTTCGAAAAGGGCCTGGCTAAGACCTTCGAGCTCAGCCTCCAAATTCGCCTTCTCTTTCGCAACGGTAATTGACTTCGTCCTTTCGGCCTCCAACTCCGCGAGCAGTTCTGTTTCCTTGCTCTCACTGGAAAGGCTTGGTAGAGATGCCGATGTTAAGTGGGACGAATCTAGAAGTCCTGATTTTCGAAAAGCTTGTGGTTGCGGAGATTGAGGACGCGAAGGTGGCTTCCCCTTTGAGGCGCTTGAAGAAAGATTGGGACTCGATGATCCTCCCCCGAATCGAAAGCGGAAAAATCGTGTATCTTGAGACGATGCGGAGGGTTGCGGAGTATGTTGAGGTTGAGGTGACACGGGAGGAAGCATAGCCGGAGAAGTTGGCGTAGAGCCAGAGGAGTCGCTGCTCGGCGTGAATGACGAGGTGAGAGGACTAGAGGAAGGTAGAGGCGACCCGATGATCTGAGATGACGAAGGTGATAATCCGTCGGTGCTTTGACGATCCAAAGATGATCCTTTCATCGCACCACGAACTCTCCGTTGATCTGGATTCTCGACCGAACGCCGCCATCCAAGATCCTTCCCTCCAGACGCGCTTTCGCGTTTTAATGCATCCTCAAGCATTTCGTTATTGGCAAGTGCCAGTTGTAAGTTGGATTTGGCGAGTTTCAGGGTAGTCTCGAGCTCGTCGTGCGACTTCTGCGACGATGAAAGTAGAGCACTCTGGGCGCCAGGGAGTCGATTCAGTAACAAGAACGCGCGCGGAGCATATATATCACTCACCAACTGTTCTATGCGCTCCATACATCTCCCTAACGCGTACTTCATGTCCTCCTCTTGACCATAATCCCTGACTCGCCGAAAATCCCTCAGCTCGTCCGGAAGCGCTGCCAGCAACGCGCTCGTGGTGTCCGCTGGTTGCTTGAGGCTGTCCGACCGTGATGGTACTGGCTTCCCATTCGTAGCTACCATCTGGTGAGCCGGAAAGCTCAACATCTTCGAAATAGCACAACCAGGGAATTCGGATGAATTTGAATTGTTCTTGGGAGTGGCTCAGAAGTCTCCAGCTTGACGACGTCGACTGCGATGGTCGTTGCACCGAATCCAGCGGCGACAACCTTTAGAAAAGAGACGAATTGAATGAAAAGGTTGTTGCTAGAAGATTATAGGAGAAAAAGAGAGACAATGTTGCGAAAAGGAGGAGGAAGAGGAGGCGAAGGGGACGGCAATTGCAAGGCACGCATCGATATGCACGCGGAGTGTGCCTGTTCCTCAAAATGGCAGTCCGGATACTCTATTGGGACATGGCCACGACCCGTGAAGGTATCTGTAGCTCGTTTTCCCTTTTCTTTCCTTGCAACCATCGTTGGTGAGTGTTATTGGTGTTATGTTGCCGTTTATCTTCGATTACTGGTGATTCGTTCTCGATAGAACATCAGGTGATGTTACAGACGAGATGTCTATCCTTGCGATGTTTTCCGGGATCTCTCCGAGTCGAGGTCAAGAGGCGATTTCAACGTCGAACTTTTACCGTCCTTGCGTTGGAATCATCCGCAGATGACACATGTGCGGCAGTCGTCAATTCAAGGAGAGAGATTCTTTCCAATATTGTATTGAAGCAACATGATCAGTGAGTAACGAGAGTGGATTTACTAACTTGGACTCATTGGGGGTTGCGTAAGACAGACATCAACCTTATGGTGGTATCCAACCTTTAGTAGCAATCAAAGCACATCAACAGAATATGGTACGACTCTCTTTTTCTCTCTTTTCGATGTAGCTGATCTTATCGCTGCTTTACGAAGCCAATTGCAGTCTCGAAGGCACTTAGAACGGCAAAACTGGATATGTCACAGATCGATGGTGTCGCCTTTACAAGAGGCCCCGGTACGTCCTCTTTGTATATCCCGTCTTCTGAAGTAAACATTGGATCCGACCGTCAGTACTGAAGGAATAAACGGCTGTCTCAGCGTCTGCTCGAATGCAGCGAAGACACTTGCCGCTGCCCTCAACAAACCTCTCGTCGGGGTGCACCACATGGTATGTCATGCATCGGGCTTTCTACACGAATTGATTTTACGTGTCTTAGCAAGCCCATGCCCTCACACCACTTCTTACCTCTAGCGAGGAAGAAGTGCCCGAATTTCCGTTCCTAACCCTTCTGGTTTCCGGAGGTCATACCCTTCTCTTGCTCGCGGAGTCGCCGATGAAGTTCACCCAACTGGCTACGACCCCAGACGAAGCAATCGGGCGAGCGATAGACAAAGTTGCTCGGGACATTGGCCTCGAATGGAGTAGCTTCGGTCCTGGCGCCGCCTTGGAAAAGTTCTGCATGGACGAGAACCTTCCATGCGATGCTGCTGAGCTTCCCGAAGTACCGACGTTCCCTTCTGTCATGCCCGGGAGACTGGCATTTTCGTTCTCAGGTCTGCACTCTTGGGTGGACCGGTACATATCTCAGAATCGCGATCCGTCAACAGGAGATCTGAACGTGATGCACAAGGTGGCTGTCGCTCGCTCATTCCAGTACATGGCGTTCAAGCAGTTGGAGGAGAAGCTTGTTCTGGCGATAGAATTTTGCGAACGTAATTCTGGGAAGATGCGTCCCTTGCGACATGTAGTTGTCAGTGGTGGAGTAGCGAGTAATACGTTGCTGCGAAAAACGTAAGTCGCCGTTCATCCCTTTCCTGCTTGTCGAAATTTTCATCGAATACTCAACAGATTGAGCGATGCCTTACGACGATGTTTACCCGAGAAATCAATATCGTTGGTGTTTCCTCCGCCCTCATTGTGCACAGGTAAGATACCGACCTAGGTTTTCTGAGGGCACCTTGAAGATTGAATGTAACATTCTAGATAATGCGGCAATGATCGCGTGGGCATCCATGCATCGCTTTCTGGCGGAAGATTACGATGACTATTCCATAGATCACCGCGCAAAGTGGAACATCGAGGATCTTTCTCGATGAACATCATCAAGGTTTTGATCAATTAACACGCTCACGACATTCACGATATTGTACAATAGAGGTACGCTCGAATGAACACTGTTTTGAATACATGACATGAGGCATCTGACGAACGGTCATCAAAGCTAATCCGCATGCGCATTGTTACGAGACCTATAGAAGATATTTTACACACGAAGCTCTGATCCACATGGTTCATGTGATGCATTTCTTCACGGCGTCGGCCTGCACAACGTACTTCTTTGCGGCACATAAAAAGCCGAAGCCGAAACTTATTTTTACCCTTCCCTTTGGGCTCTATATAATGGCCAACGTCGCTCGAGTGAACTGCGCTTCATCTCGTTAGGCAGAAGGACAGCCGATGATCGTATTTCAGGTGTATATCGTCGGTGTCTTTGTTACGTTCGCGAATGCTTTCGACTACGTTGTGATTGGAGGTGGAACAGCGTAAGCGATAGTTCATCCATACATCATGCATTGAACTGACCGCCAATCCACTGCTCTCAGCGGACTCGCTGTCGCGAGCCGGCTTTCGGAGGACTCCAGTGTTTCGGTAGCGGTCATTGAAGCTGGACCCAATGTCGAAGACTTGCCTGAGGTTCGAGGTTTATTTCAATCGACTTCGTTTCCTCGTTTCCTCCTGACATTCTTATCAGGTTTTCATCCCTGGCTTATTTGGACTTTCTCTTGGTACTTCATTGGATTGGCAATACACTACTGTTCCCCAGCAGAACCTAAATTCTCGTAACATCACCATACACGCAGGAAAAGCCTTGGGAGGTAGCACTGCTATTAACGGGATGATTTTCGTGAGTTTTATTATTCCTAGAATGACAACGAACATCATTGAAGATGACTTTCTCCGCGCGATTGCTTCTCAGCCCCGAGCAGCAAAGCAACAGTACGATGTTTGGGGCGCTTTGAATAATGACACCTCTTGGACGTGGGATGAGCTGTTGCCTTTCTTCAAGAGTTCAGAGCTTGCTACACCGCCAAACCAGTTTCAGACGGACGCTGGAGTTCGGTTTGATCCCTCCGTCCATGGATTCACGGGTCGCGTGCAAGTTGGATTCCCGAATTTCTTCTTTGAACAAGCGCAGCTATGGGAGAAAACTGTCGAAGGACTCGGTTTTCAAATATCTCCTGATCTTGCTGACGGAAATCCTCATACTGTCGGCATTGCACCCAATTCCATCAACACAGCTAATAATACAAGGTACGAGTATCTCGAAACTCTTGGTTCGGAGTCGGTGTTTATGAACTTTGAATTTCGTTATGAAGATGTGACGCCGTATGTGCTTATGTGACGCCATTCACGAATAGGACGAACTTCGACATTATCACGAATGCAACCGTGAGCAGAATCATTTGGTCGAACGACACTTCGAAGGACGACGGACTTGTTCGTGCCGTGCAAGTCGAATACATTCTTGCGAATGAGACGACTGCAAGAATTCCGGTGGGTCGCGAAGTGATAGTCTCCGCAGGTACTGTTGGAACACCCAAAGTACTCGAATTGTCGGGGATCGGAAACTCTACGTGAGATTTTACATGTACGTCAACCATCTCGGAACGGCGCTTGATGAATACACAGAATACTACGCGATGCCGGCGTTGAAACACTTGTCGACCTTCCGACTGTTGGGGAGAACTTAGCCGGTACGTTTACCGCTTCCTTCAAATACAAAAGACCTAACGTAATTTGACTTCGAAAACATAGATCACGTTCATAGCTGGGTAAACTCATTCACCTCACTCAAGTAAGTGACCCGAATGGTTGTAATCTTCCATACGTAATGATAATTTCATTCAGCTTGACTCAAGATCTTCTCCTGGAGGACCCGTCCTTTCTCACAGAGCAGTTGGCACTGTGGTCTGAAAACCGGACTGGAGTACTGAGCGCAATTCCCAGTTCGCTCAGCATTATCGCCCCATCCGATTTATTCAATGCATCGGAGTTGGACGCGCTGCTAGAACAGAGTCGAGCCAGTCTCACGGAAATGGCCAACTCCTTCTCGAATGGGAATGAAAATCTTGCGAAAGGGATTGCAGCACAGTTCGAGCACGCATTGTCGCTTTATTCTCAGAACAAACAACTACCCCTCGAATTGAATCTTGGTAAGCTGCACATCGTGCTATGCAATGAGAACTGAACGATACGATTTTGTCGTAGGTTCCTCTTACGTAGGCCCTTCGGCCCTTTCTCAACGTCCCAACCGGACGTATACAAGCATCAACACGGTACTGTATGCTCCACTCTCTCGCGGAAGTACTCATATTACGAGCTCTTCTCCCGTCGCTCCACCTGCGCTCGACCCAAACTACTACGCACATCCACTCGACATCGCTATGCATGTTGCTGGCATGCGCCTCGCGCGACGCATGCTCACCTCGCCACCACTCTCTTCCACGTTTTTGGGCGAGTTCGAGCCTGGCGCAGAAAAGACTTCGGATGAGCAGCTTGTAGCTTGGATGCGCGCAAATGTTACAACCGACCAGCATGAGACGGGGACGGCTTCGATGATGCCCCGCGAACTCGGTGGTGTTGTCGATACGAACTTGAAGGTGTACGGCACGCAGAACGTGAGAGTAGCTGGTCAGTCTTACATCATGGTCGTAGAAGAGCGTATTGACATTGCAGGCTTGGAATTTAGACGCGTCAATCATACCCTTCCCAGTAAGCGCACATATGGTGAGCATCTGAGAGTTCATAATCAACGAATGGCCCGTTACATATTTTCGTAGTCTGCAACTGTGTACGCCATTGGCGAGAAGGTGAGTACCACATATTGCGATGTCATTCGGGTTTCTTATTTCTCTCCAAGGCCGCACACATCATCAAGTCAGGCAAATAGGTAGCAAGTACGAAGATTTCGTGTATTCGCCGGTTTTGAATAGCGAAGCGATTCTGCTCTGGATTTTCAAGATTCGTTTACTACTACTGTGCTAATGAGTGCAGGCAACGATGTCAAATCTCCAACTTTGATCCGCTTGCCATATAGCGACCAGCGATATCTTTCAACCGTTACACCAGAACGTAAGTACATTCGCCATCTGACATCGAAGCTGCTGACTTTCCACCGCTTTAGTGCTTCGGTTCAATTGTCTAATCAAAGCTAAACGCGCGAATCATCGAGGCGGATCGACCCATGCGATGAATAGCACATGTGACGCCTTCTCTCAACTGTAACACGCCAGCGATTTCCGCTCAGCTCCCGCAACGACGCTGGCTCCAAGAGATGCACACGAATTATAATGTAGAAATAGAGATCGATTTCGACTCGTTGGTTCTCCTACTACCTAACACATTCTCGACCTCCAGCCTGCTTCTAGCCCACGATCACTCCGTCAAAATCGATTCCTCCCGCAGGCCTGCAGGCTCATGATCAAGGCGGAAAACGAAGAAGCTCTTTATGGAGTGATGGAAGTTGGGTGGTGATTATTTTTATACGCATCGTGGTCTCTTCTTCCATGCAGGTATATAACAGTCCTCGTCGAGCCAGGCTGCGGTCATACTTTTGCTACTGGGCACTTCAATGCTAACATTCAAAGCCGCTCTGGGTGCCTTGGCCTTGGCCGCGAATGCCAAAGCTTTCGATTATGTTGTTATAGGTGGTGGAACAGCGTAAGTGTAACTTAACATTCTCTGCAATCTACCTAAATATTAAGTGAAATTCACATTTTGAGGTCAGAGGGCTTGCAGTTGCAAGTCGTCTTTCGGAGGATCCTTCCGTGACGGTGGCAGTCGTGGAAGCGGGACCTAACGCGGAGCATTTACCCGAGGTGTGTGGATAATTGCAGACATAGGCATCGCGATTGACGACGTTTGGCGCTTACTTCTTGAAGGTTTTCATTCCAGGTTTGGTTGGAATGGGAATCTCTCTTACTACTTTGGATTGGCAGTACCAGACGGTGCCGCAAAAAAATTTCAACTCGAGGATTATAACCATGAACGCCGGAAAAGTTCTGGGCGGTAGCTCTACTATCAATGCGATGGTTTTCGTGAGTAATCCGTGCCGTTTCCAATTTTAGACGAATCCGCGTCATCATGTTTGCAGCCTAGAGCAGAAAAACAGCAGTACGACGTCTGGGGCGCATTGAATAATGATTCGTCATGGACTTGGGACGGTTTACTGCCATTCTTCAAAAACACTGAGCTTTCTACACCGCCGAACGACTTCCAAACAAACGCAGGAGTCCGCTTTGACCCGTCGGTTCACGGTTTCTCTGGGCGCGTGCATGTTGGTTTCCCTAACTTTTTCTTCGAGCAAGCACAGTTGTGGGAGAAGACAGTTGAGGGACTCGGATTTGAGATGTCTCCTGATCTCGGGAACGGAGATCCTCATGCTGTAGGCATCGCACCTAATTCAATCAATGCCGCCAATAATACAAGGTATGCTTGCTCGATTTCTGCGATATAGATTGCACTACTTTTCCGGTACAACTTATACTAGGTGTTCGGCTGTTTGTGCATACGTGACGCCATTCACGAACCGGACGAACTTCAACGTGATCACGAACGCGACCGTGAGCAGGATTATCTGGTCAAACGATACGTCTTCAAGCGGTGGCCTAGTTCAAGCGTCCCAAGTTGAATATATCCTTACGAACGGATCAACGGTGCAGATTCCAGTCGGCCGCGAGGTGATCGTCTCTGCGGGGACAGTCGGAACTCCAAAAGTATTGGAGCTCTCGGGGATTGGTAACGCTACGTGAGTCGCTCTGTATCGGTCTATCGTGACTGGCCACTAAATCAATTTCTAGAATCCTGCGCAATGCTGGCGTGGAGACTCGTGTCAACCTTTCGACCGTGGGCGAAAATTTGGCCGGTAAGCGTCGCAGTATAATTTGAAGCGAGATTAGTATCAAAACTTTCTCCGTCATAAAGATCACGTTCACAGTTGGGTGAACTCTTTCACCACCTTCAAGTCCGTACATTATTATTTTCGTCAAAACTTATTCTTCCCCGCTCAAATTTCTTACAGTTTGACGCAAGATCTGTTCGCCGAGCCGTCGTTTCTCGCTGAGCAAGAAGCACTATGGTTTAAGAATCGAACTGGCCTCTTATCCGCAATCGCAAGCTCTCTGAGCATCATTGCTCCGTCCAATCTATTCAACAAATCGGAATTGGATGAGCTTATAGAACAGAGTCGAGCTAATTTGACTGCGACAGCGAGGTCGTTCTCAAATGGCAACCCTGACCTCGCAAATGGTATTGCAGCACAATTCGAACATGCGCTGTCGCTTTATTCTCAGAACAAGCAATTGCCGCTCGAATTGAATCTTGGTGAGAATATTTTTACTTCTGCTGAACGGCTAAATAACCTATTATTTCGACTTAGGGCCTTCGTACGCTGGTCCCTCGCTCGCCTCCCAGCGTCCTAATCGAACATACACTACTATCGGCACAGTGCTTTACGCACCGCTCTCTCGCGGACGCACGCATATAACCAGCTCTTCTCCCTTCGCGCCCCCTGCGCTCGACCCCAACTACTACGCTCACCCGCTCGACGTCACGATGCACATCGCTGGGATGCGCCTTGCTCGTCGCATGCTCACCTCCCCACCGCTCAATGCCACCTTCCTCGGCGAGTTCGAACCTGGCGCGGAAAAGGTCACCGATGATCAGCTCATTTCTTGGATGCGCGCGAATGCGACGACTGATCAGCACGAGACGGGGACTGCTTCGATGATGCCGCGCGAGCTCGGAGGGGTTGTCGACACGAATTTGAAGGTTTACGGGACACAGAACGTTAGGGTTGCTGGTGAGGTACTATTTGGTGATACTTGCTACCTTACTGACGAATGCTCTAGACGCGTCGATTATACCTTTCCCGGTCAGCGCACACATGGTAAGCGTAAAATTCGTTAGTTATTGAATACCTTCTGAGAGTTTAAACTGCATTCGTTGCAATTAGTCTTCAACTGTGTATGCTATCGGTGAGAAGGTGAGGACAACTGCCTCGGTTTCATTTGAAAACAGTAGAGTCATTGCTTTTTGCAGGCCGCAAGTATTATCAAAAGCGAGAATTAGATCAAGACGTATGCGAAATCTTCCAAGAGCTGGAAAGACATTTGGTACAGCGGATTTTATTGTACATGATGTGCCAGTTCATGGTCTGACACGAAAGGTGCAAAGTGATACTGTACAGAGAAAACGTAAGGTACAGATGCCCGAAGAAACGAAATATTAATGAATGAAATAAATGTCGGTGACAGCGATCGAGGTGGGATAGGGGAATGGTATCTGAGGTATCAAGCTGGACTGATCATCGTCCTGAATCTGAAAGGAGAAACTTGATTTACAATGAATTCTACGCCCCGTAAATACCGTGTTTTGCTCACCTCAATCAAGAATTCATCAATTCATCCCGTTTTGCTTGCGCAACATCCCATCCCGGGTAGTTGAAATAGGATGGGATCTTTACCCAAATTTCTTTTCGTTTCTTCTCGATTGACATCCCAACAGAATAGCGGCATCGTTTGCAGATAGAGTCGAGATATTCTTCTTCGATCCATGCCAGCTTTTCGAAACTGGGTTTAATGAGATTCGAAAGGCCACGATATCGAGCCTTCTTATTGCAAGGTCTTTCATCCGCGCATTTACTATTCCCAATATCTGCCTTGAGAGACTCTGGAAGGTCGGAGACGATTCGATACATTGCGAGAGTCAAACTTTCCCTTCCCTTGATTAGTATTTGCAGACATTCCGGGTGTAAAGATCGAGCAGCTTCATAGAGCGTGTCCAAGCTCACGTTTGAGCAGAAAAAGAAGAGGATTGGCAGTAGAGCATCGACACCGGAAGTGAACGCAGCGTCCAGCAACCTGAATCCACTTCTGCAGTGATCTTCGCCAAAGATCTTGTCTTCTTCATCGATGACTGTATCCATATCGTCAAGCGACATTGGGAATTCCTTAGAAATTTGCATGACAACGTCCTTCATCAGATCCTTGAAGTTGTACTTCGCACTCAGAACCAAGAGAGCAACGATAACGTCGAGAGGAGTGTCGGGATCATCGCGATTATAGTAGCTTCAGAGGTTGGTAAGTAAGCAGAGGCCGATTAAACGTGTAACGGAAGACACACCGGTGCTCGTAAAGTGCCCGCAACAAGCATGCGACATCCTCTCCTTTGTCACCGACGAGCGTAACCAGTGGCACTCCTTCGTACATCTCTTGCACTGTCCCTCCATCGCTTTGACCATCATTTGATTCGCCAACGTTCGGAAACTCGAACATGTCCTTGAAGACGGAAGAGTGCATCGAGAGGAGGCCTTTGTAGACTTTGAACAGGTACTTGTCTGTTGCGAGGACGACATTTCCGTCCGGAAACCACAGAATGTCGTGTCGCTGCGGCTCTCCCTGATCCTCTTTTCGACGTTTTATTCCGCGTTGGGCTTCCGCATCGTCTTCCATGGCTTATTTAGATGCGAGGACGTCGTTGAAGTCAGAGTGTTGGCGTTTGGAAACAGGGGATGGCGACGCGTTCGACGCGGAGAAAGAGTTGCCTCGGCAAAACCCGAAGCGTATCCTTTCTGGCGAACTCCTTCTAAACCACGACAAACGGTTCTTCCTCTCGCGCCGAAACGAAACGAAGAGATCCATTCACGACACGAAGGCTTCAAGTGAATAATGTGCTCCTCAAAAGTAGATCTGAAGCGATTCGAAACTGATCGTGGGTCAGTGTTGTCAGTACAGAATTTTGGGCCCGCAACCTCGCTTATTCTCCAGGTTTCAGACTGTCTCTCTCTTTTTCTCGCCCCGGTCACCACGAACCTCTCCTCTTCATAATGCTTTTCATAATGACGCGAAGTCCCCTCAGTGGAAGTTCTTGACTAAGCATTCGACTGAAACTCCCTTGATTCGCTACCTCCTTTTTCATGGAAACCATCGGATTATCCCCACGAATTCGGTCAGATATGGTTCTCTCGAATCAACGACATGAACCAGATTTACAGGTGATTGCTCTTTTGATCTGAGGCGATGTTTTCAGCGCATCCTCCTCGCTTTGATTGTTGAACCTCGTTGCTGCGTTCGCGGCGCAGCCACCTCGGAGGATCGACGCGTCGTTGCTTTTGGCTTGAGCTCCGACCACCACCATCACGATCACTTTGACGCCTATGTGCTTTCCCCGTCGTAGGTATGTTTTGTTAGAAATCAATCCTCAATATGGAAGGCCTCTGATCCTGATCGAAGCCAGGTCCGTCACCAAACGCAGGACAGCCATGATCGTGTTTTCCGGTAAAGTCGAACAAAACAATTGGTTGACAGTGTCGGGCGCTTAGAAATAACTTGGTGTTCATCCATGTTTTTTGAGAAATTCTCCAACTGTACGTTGTCAGATTATTCTCAACTTTCGTGAAGTCGATTTTAATCGGACATCTCGTAGAAGGAAACCAGAGCATTGCTTAACCGAAGCGTACGATCCACGAAATGCGATAACCCCATCCCTACTTGTCGCCTGACGCCCGACGCCTCCAGGGAAAGGCCTGTGTGCCCGATGCGTCGCTCATCAAAATTGCAATTATCGTCAAGCGGATCGCAGCGCCCATCCGGAGCTTCCGCTCTCGTTTGGCTATGCTGGGCATACCCCCGCCTCTCTGCTATAAACGCCCCAATTCGCGTTGTCGACATCTCCAGAAGTCCCCACCAGCGCCTTGTCGTACGCCCTCCGCGTCCCCTCTTTCCTTTCGTTGAATCATGGCTCGATTCATCCACACATTCTTTTTTGCTACACTCTTTTATCTCGCCGCCGCCCTTCCTTCTCCTGAATTGAAGGAGCGCGCCTCAATTACGGCGCTATCGTCTTCTGCCATACACGCATTCAAGCCGTACGCGTACTACTCGAGTGCGGCGTACTGTTCTCCATCGTCGATTAAGAGCTGGAACTGCGGAGGTACGGTTCCATCGTTATCCTTGCTCCTTGAATATCTCTGATTTCGATATGTGTCTTTTGCATCGTGATTCTTCGTTTAGCGAACTGCAACGCCAATTCCCACTTCCAACCGAGCGCGACAGGTGGAGACGGCTCCGGCACACGGTACTGTGAGTCGACGAGAAGTCTCTTGCCGTAAACATACTGATGCATTATCTTTTCTTAAAAACCAAAGGGTATGTTGGGTACGATCCCAGCTTGAACACCATTATTGTTTCTCATGAAGGAAAGACGCCTGGTGCCATGTAAGATACTTCAAGCTCGGTCTCACATTCGCGAAGCTGACAATATTTAGGCTTGGATCGCTGAACATAGCCAACTCTCAGCTCGTCCCTCTCGACAATAGTTCTTTCTTCGGCTCTCCGTCGGGAGCCAGAATCCACAAGAACATTGCCGCAGAGTTTAACAGCACCTTCCTCGACATATACAACGCGGTCTCGGCACTCCTCATTAAGCACGTAGACGTCCGTCCATCGATCACGACAGTCGGCCATTCACAAGGCGCGGCGCTCTCCCTCCTCGACACCATAGTCCTCGCTGAGTTCTTCCACGAGTGGACGACGGTCAAGTTCATCGGGTATGGCGTTCCTCGTATAGGAAATCAGGCGTTCGCAGACTACGTGGACACTATCATCACCGCGCTCGACAACGGACAGGGCCTCACCAGGATCAACAACTTGAAAGACCCGGTTCCTATCAACCCCTCCAGGGCTTTGGGTTTCGTCCACCCCAGTGGCGAAATCCACATTCAGTCTTCGGGCGTTTGGGACTCATGCCCAGGTGAATGTGATACTCGCTGACCTTTGGCCAAAATTTCTAACGTTTCTACCAATCCTCCATAGGTCAGGATAACGGTTCGGGGTATTGCATTAGAGGCGCTGTCCAGAATAATAATGCAGGAAACAAACCGGATGATTACGGGCCATACGACGGTGTGACCATGGGCTGCTAAAATACCATTTTATTACTATTCCCGACTCTTCAGAGGAAGGGTTCTGTGGGCGATTGAGTGTCAGGGTCCTTGTCACACCCTAGTAGTTTTTATTACTGTTTTGATTGACATATTACTATTCATAGTTTATTCGTGGTTTAGCCGTGACAGCTTCATCCAGTGACGCTTCAGGGGTGTTGTCTCGGAGCATGTCACAATGTACTAATTTTTTATTCTGTTTCATGGGTAGCTCCTTTTTCTATACATATGTCTCAGGGCTTTCACAGGGCGTTGCAAGGCTCAAATGAGTGAAAGCGAGACGTTGCCCCGAGCATTGAAGGAGGGCGAGCGAGCGGAGCGAGCGAGGCCTCCTTCTGTGCGAGGACCCAGGACCGTGTAAGGCTCTTCGAAGAGTCGGGAACGGGCCCAAAGGGCCGCTAAGGAGATCTTTTTTTTCGCTGGTCCATTGCTTGGTCTTCTGGTTCTTTTTTCGGGCGATTGGGTTCATATGGATCTTGCGTTATTCCGTCGAGTCCCTTTTGGCTTGACGGCCGTTATCTTTTTACATGAAACTCATGACAGCGTCTGAAGATACCCGCAACTGCATGTAGCAATAACTGCAATATAATATTCCTTCCTGCCGTGTATACGAACCAGAGAGAAAAAGTGGAAGGAAAAGCTGATTCGTCCACTGGCTCGCTGACGAAGGAGTCGGAATGAGTCGGAACGACTGGGATCCGGTTATTGCAAAGTCCCGATGCCGGTGAAACGGGTGAGGTCGGTGGCACGGAAGTGCTCGGAATCTCCTTTTATGGACGAAATATCGCCGAAGAAAGTCGGGTCCCCAAGGATTGTCTAGGTTCGGATCAAGCCTCTTTAGGACACTCCTTCCTCTTATGGGGGGCTCCTTCTATATTGGGTCGCCACGATCGTGTTCTGAAAGAGGCTTGCGCACGACTGACGGTTTGAGGGGGTTCATTCGACCTTCAATATCTCAGCAACGACAAGTCCGCTTCTCTCCATTTCTTCGCGTAGCTCTACTGTAACATGTGCTCTACATAACTGAGCAAAAATTATGACCATGCGGGCTAAGCAAGAAATTGGAGAGTGCATTGAAATAGGCCTCTTTTCGAGCATCCTGAATTTCCAGACCTCACGAAAAGCCCTGTCACAATTTCTCTTGCTGAGAAAACAAAAAAGCAGGCTCATATTATAATTAATAAGATCAAATACTCCACCTTTCATGTTTTGTGCAGGTCGCTTTTCGTTGTTGTTGAGGTACTGGAGAGGAGAGGCAGTCGAGTGAACCCCCTAAATTCGTCACTTGCTCGCAAGCCCCTTCTGACGAAGGTCACCGGTAAAACCGGTGAAGGAACCGCGCCGGCTGAAGCGGCTTGTTCCGAACCTAAGGATTGTCGTCATCCTCTTTCGACGAGCTGAACAATTCCGGTGGTAATGCGGTATAAGGTGCGCGAATCGAAGACTCAGTCAGACTATGCTGATGGAGATTCGGGAAAGGATGATCAATCGAGACGTTGGTTGTGTAATGTCGTTGGATTTTTCAACCTCGTTGGATGGTACTTAAGGATGAAGAACGAGCGAACTTCAATCTGTAACAAATCAATCAACATCTTCCTTCGACATACCCAACAAACTTCCGACTACTATACCAGCTACTATACAAATGGATTCCGTTCAATCCTGCAAGCAATTGACGAGCAGCATCTCGAATTCTCGTCTCTTCCAACCTATTCGCGTCGGAAACACGACCCAGCTCGCACATCGCGTCGTCTTCGCACCATTAACACGATTCCGCGCGAACAAAGCCCATGTTCCAACAGACCTTCACGTTGAATATTACGCTCAGCGAGCTAGCGTTCCGGGAACGCTTTTGATCACGGAGGCGACTTACATCTCCCCCAACGGTGCCGGCCAGGACAATATTCCCGGCATTTGGAGCGAAGCACAGATTGCTGGCTGGAGAAGAGTACGTTTCATTTTATCACACCACTTTATCGAAATTCTGACTTACTTCTCGTTTGCAAAGGTCACCGATGCAGTTCATGCCAGACAAAGTAGCATCTACATGCAAATTTGGGCTCTTGGACGGGCCGCTGAACCCGCAGTTTTGGCCTCTAACGACGAAGAGAGAAATCCGGGCGGCCCTTACCCATATGTATCAGCGTCGAGCATCCCTTTGTCAGACCGCCGCGCGACCGAGCCTTCTCCGAAAGCCCTGACGACCGACGAAATCGAGAGCTTTATCGGACAATTCCAGCAAGCTGCAAAGAACGCGATTGCGGCTGGTTTCGACGGCGTCGAGATACATGCAGCTCATGGCTACCTCATCGACCAGTTCACGCAGACAAATACCAACAAACGGGAAGATCAATGGGGCGGGGATGTGAAGGGGAGGACTAAGTTTGCGCTGGCCGTCGTCGACGCCGTCGCAAGCGCGATTGGTCCCGAGAAGACTGCCATTCGTGTCAGTCCCTGGAGCACGTACCAAGGTCACCCATCTTTTCACTTGCCTACAGTGGGCCACCGCTAGCACGTGGCAGAACCGATTTGCTCTTTATTCCAATGCATATATAACTGAACAAACTTGCCGTCCTTGACTATATAATAGTGCATCATTTTCTGTATCAGACAAATTCCCTTTAAAATTACACCTTCTGTCAGTTTCAATACCATCATGGTACCAAATTCCTTCATTTTCACTCACAAACTGTGAAGTAAAATGAAAGTCACCAAAGTATATGAGTCCTCTCAACTTATAGGTATAAAGCTGTTGATTCATCTCTATATTCACTTTGTGGGATATCTGCATTTTATGCTGCCCAACATGCAACACAAACATTTTTGGTAAAATATTGAATGTCTTTGCATTAAACAGTTTGTTTGTACAAACCAAACAAGGAGTAGCAATCCGCATACCTTTCAGGTATAACAATGCTGACTGCTCTGTACTTGCTGTGAGAATTGATTGTGTTGGATATGAGTCTCTCCATGCACTTTGCATAAAAATGAAGTTACTACTTCTAATTGTAAGTGAGGAAGGCTGGTGCATCCCACAACTGTCACATAATGTAGTCTCTTGTCCTAAGCCACTCTGTGAATGATAAAGAGACATGAGATTTAGTAGATCTTTAATCTCTACTCCACCATAGCCAATAGGGAACCGATCTCC
>KQ086055.1:0-82440 GCA_001020605.1 Schizopora paradoxa
AAGCGGAGGGTGTGTCGACCAGAGAGAGCGCAGTGGGATGGAGGGATGCGAAGCATCCTGGAAGACCACGCAGCGAACGGCGGGAGACCACCCGTAGCGTAGCGCGGAACCGAAGCTTGTCACTGCTATCGGTCGGGAGCACACGATCGGCATTTTCCGACATTTCTTTTCAATTTATTATGGTCAGTCTTTGTGGCTTGTCTACAGTACGGAGCGTACATAGTTGAAAAGTGGGTTGGAGGAGCTGATTGTACAGTAGGTCAAGAAGCAAGAATAATGCAACACTGTATGGAAAGCCCGAGGAAAGTCAGATATACTACATGGGTCGTGAAGGTCGTTATGTTGCGGAAGAGGAGCAAAAAGGTTATGAGAGAAACGAACGAATGAAAGGATGACGGAACGAATGTAATTTTCAACGTATGGAACACCGCGTCAAAGGGTCATCGTCACTGTCGAGTTGCTTCAAGGTGCCGAAAATATTGTAGACGCGAAGAGTCTCGTCTGCGCCGCAGGAGACGATCTGTGTCCCGTCAGGACTCAAACAGCTGTCCGAAATCCGCCCGTGGCCAATGTCGAAGATCCTACCGACAAGCTCGCCCTTAGGGTAGTTGTGGACGAGCACAGAGTGTTTGCGCGGTGCTGCCGCGCCCGTGCGTTGGAAGCCATAGCCATGCGTGGATACGATCTCTTTGCAGCTTACCGACCAGTGCAAGGAAGAGACCTGCGAGTCCGTGAAGATGACTTTCTTCTTCGGTGTGCCGCTGGATGCTGACCAGAAGCGGATGGTGCCGTCCAGAGTGCCACCGCCTGTCGCGAGCAGGTCGGGCTGCCAGGGACACCAGGCGAGCGTCTTGACCGTCGAGCGATGCTTCCGGCCCCGCCATTTACGAATGGGCTCTTTCGTGCTGATATCAGCATCGGTCCCCTGATCGACTCGCGCGAGCGGTTTGCGCTCATTCCGCACATCCCAGCAGAGCACCATCCCGTCGCCCGCACCCGTCGCAAAGAGCGTGCCATCCGCGTTCCAGCGTATCCCACAGACGCGCGCGCGGTGCGCAGAGATTGGGCTGCACGTCGGGAATTCGCTGGCGCGCTTGTCGTAGCGGCGGAGCTTCCCGCTCGTATAGCCCACGACGACCTCGTTCGCGTTCCGCCAGTTCATCGCGCCGACGACGTCGTCGATGAAGCGCTCGGGGATGAAGTCGAGTGAAGGCAGGCGACGGTGCATGTCCATGACACGCACCTCGCCTTGGCTGACGCCCATCGAGAGGAAGGAGGAGTCGGGCACCCACTCGAGCTGCGCGTAGCGCTCGCTGTCCTCGTAGAGGGGGCAGACGTAGCTGACCTCTGCGTTCTCCATGTTGCGGCAGTTGACGGAGTTGCGACTGGCGACGGCGAGGATGTTATTCTTACCCCAGCAGGCGGGGCGCGAGTAGAAGTCGTCGGCCATTCCGGGTGCGCTGAGGGTGGTCATTGGAGTGGGCTGAATATTTGTTGATGCAGAGGTCAATGATGGAGGAAGAGGAATCTCATAGAGTGATTTCGTGAGATGTTTCTGGATGGTTTGAAGAGATTGTAAGGGTGCGGTTGGGGAAGGTGTTACTGGAGGTGATGTGTAGCGTATCCGTCGTTCACCAACAAGCCCGAACGCCTTTGCCAACCGCTGGGATCGAGGGGTAGCATTTACTGGGCAATTATTCTCCATGGGAGCAGCTACGAAACGATCCACCTAAAGCGCATTTTGTGAATGAAGATTGTAAGAAGAAATTGTGGCAACGCACCGTCGACCGTTTCCTGTTCTCCGAAGCGCTGATGCCTCTTCCTCGTTCATCATGGAATGTCGAAAGTGCAACACCGAACGAACTTCTCCTTCTCTTCCTCGATTCTTCATCTTCCTCGGTTTCAAGTCGTCGTTTGCCTTGCTTGAGAAGAGGACTGCAACATCTCGTCAGTCTGAAGCAAGACCATACTCCACAAATGAAATCACCTTGACATGCGACCACTTGGATGAATGTCAGTTCGAATTTCTACGTTATGGATGAGATCTGTGTTCAATAGTAAGCAATACTCGTCTTCTGAAGACCATTGTTCTTGCGCTCACGTTGAGTTGAGGTGGTAGTGGTGGTGGTTGTATGACTCTAATTCGACGGCTACGCGTTGCCGCCGCTGTGCGTCACAATTGCAGACGCGTGCGAAGTTCAAACCACCAACACAAATTTCTGTGGTCTTTTCAATTCTTCCACTTTCCCCGTCGACGATTTCAACTTGGAAGAGTAGACGGAATCATCTTCCGAATGATGAGGCCTTTGGAAGTCGGAACGCGACGACGCGTCGGGTCATGTGGGCGCGTCAGCAACGAGGACCGTGACTTCAAGCGAAGAACCACTCGTCTGACACTTTGACACGAACCACCACCATCCCCAAGAAACTCGTTGAACGACATGAGAGCTTACAGGGTAACACTCGTCGTTTTCTATGCATCGTCGATTCTATTGACGAGCTCAATTATGCAGGAAATTCTTAGCACGTTTCCCGCCGTCCTTGCGCCGTTTGCTCATAATCGTCGAATAACCCCGACATCTTTGCTCGTCGGGGACTTCTTTCCATCTTCAAGAGCATTCTTCTGTGGCATTTCTTCGGCGTCGAAGGGATTTCTTGAGTGCAATCTCTCTAGCGGGAAACGTGTGGTGTGCGTGAGAACTGCAATTCGGACCGCCAGGCGCATATAACCAGTGGCAACCATGTTCATCCCCATCTCACTGTCCACCCACCATCTCCCTCCCTTTCGCACCAGATAACAGTCGCAAACATGTCTGGAAAGCTCGCATCTCGTACGTGAGATGTTCTGTCGCGAGAAATTCGGTCTGATCAGATTTATTGCAGAGTATCCTGCGTGGAAGAAGCTTGAGCAGCTTTACGGCGCCCAAAAGTCGAAGCTTGTCCTCAAGGAGCTCTTTGCTCAGGAACCAGAGCGCTTCAACAAATTCCACAAGGAGTACACCTCCCCCCATGACCCCGCCACCACCTTCCTGCTCGATTACTCGAAGAACTTGATCAACGAGGAGGTTCTCCAGACTCTCTTGTCCCTCGCGGAGGAGGCGCGCGTTGAGGAGCTCCGCGATGCGATGTTCAGCGGAAAGCACATCAACACCTCTGAAGATCGTGCCGTCCTCCACGTCGCCCTGCGAAACTTCAGCGGTTGGAACAACGTCCAAGGGTGGTCCATCTCCGAGGCAGGCGCGAGTGACGTCCCCAAGGTCCTTGAACACATTCGCACGTTCTCAGATGCCGTGCGTAGCGGCACCTGGAAGGGCTTCACTGGGAAGTCTATCAACACGATCGTGAACATCGGCATCGGCGGCTCCGATCTGGGACCCGTCATGGTCACAGAGGCTCTCAAGCCCTACTCTAAGCGCGATCTCAATGCACACTTCGTGTCTAACATCGACGGCACGCACCTCGCGGAGACTCTGCGTCTGTGCGACCCGGAAACCACTCTCTTCATCATTGCTAGTAAGACGTTCACCACGCAGGAGACGATTACGAATGCACACAGTGCACGTTCGTGGTTCCTCGAGCACGCGAAGGATAAGGCGCATGTAGCCAAGCACTTCGTTGCTCTGAGCACGAACACCAAGGAGGTCACGGCGTTCGGTATCTCTGAGGAGAATATGTTCCAGTTCTGGGACTGGGTCGGTGGACGCTACTCTCTCTGGAGTGCGATCGGTCTCTCCATCGCATTGTGCATCGGTTACGAGAACTTTGAAGCTCTGCTCAAGGGCGCCCACGGCATGGACGAACACTTCAAGACGACACCTCTAAAGGATAACTTGCCCGTCTTACTTGCTGTCATCGGCATCTGGTACAACGACTTCTACGGTACGCCATATACTGCATCTTTGTTACAATTTAAAATAATTAAAATCTATGACAGGCTCTCAAACGCACTGTCTGCTCCCCTACGACCAGTACTTGCACAAATTCGCAGATTACTTCCAACAAGGTGATATGGAGTCTAATGGCAAGTTCATTACGAAGGGTGGAGAGCGCGTCGACTACCAGACTGGGGTGAGTGCTTAAGTTATGCAATGAACTCCTCGATCATTAACATGATCGACAGCCGATCATCTGGGGTGCCGCCGGCACAAACGGCCAGCACTCGTTCTACCAACTCGTGCACCAAGGTACCAAGCTCATCCCCGCAGACTTCATCGCACCTGCGACGACGCATAACCCGATCCAGCAGTCGAAGCACCACCGTATCCTCCTGAGTAACTTTTTCGCGCAGCCCGAGGCGCTGGCGTTCGGGAAGACGGAGGAGCAGGTGCGAAAGGAGGTGGGTGCGAATGCGAGCGAGGCGCTGGTGAAGTCGAAGGTGTTTGAGGGCAACAGGCCGAGCAACAGTATTATGTTCCCGCTTCTGACCCCGGCGACACTCGGCGCCCTCATTGCGCTCTACGAGCACAAGATCTTCGTACAGGGTGCGATCTGGGGCATCAACTCATATGGTATGTTCTTTGATCTTCCTTCGCTAACACACCGAAACTTACATTGTATTTTGTAGATCAAATGGGTGTCGAACTTGGAAAGGTGCTTGCGAAGAACATCCTTGCCCAGCTTGACAAGCCTGAAGACGTCAAGGGCCACGATAGCTCGGTGAGTATTCCCTCTATATAATTGATCCTTTACTGATATGCTCGTAGACCACTGGTGTCATCCACTACTACCAGAAGTACCGGAAGGAGTAAGCTGGTGCACTCTGCTGGCTTACTTGCAGGAGTGTAGAAGAGACGGTAATGCAAATTGGAATTGGAAACGAACAAAAGTATTTGCGTAAACGATGTAAACTGGAAGTGGTCTTATTTGTTGAAATAGAATTCGGTTGCATGTTTCTTGAGTTCTCTGGGGGTAGGTCGATATAACGATGCTCATACAGGATGAACTTGCACAAAAAAGACTGCTCGATTGCTTTCGAAAACATTTTGCACAGCTTCACCACGTGGCCCGTGGTAACATTGTACCGAACTGAGCGTATTCAGCAATATCGCGCAATTTCAAGAAGATCGTGTTTCTTGCAGTGATCGACATCGACATCGACAACATTCGCAAGTACGGGACTCGTGAGGTAAGTCGGGAAGCTGAAAAAAATATGATATCCGCCGCTTTACTTCTCTGACCATTCTCATTGACAGACTTGAGGTTGATGCTCGCGTTCGCATTCAACTTGGAGTCACGGTCGAAATGTCTCAAAATTTGGTTCCGAACCCTACTGGAATCCGTCTGTCCCGACTAACTCGTATGCGTCCCGACTCACGGCCATCTCGGCGAGGATTTACATCTCTCTGAGATGGAATGAGATCAAAAGCACTTTCGTATGATTGTCTGTGAACTGCAGAATTCAATTCGAGAGTGCTACTCCTGAAGAAACTACGAATTGTTTTCGATCGCGATACAGAATTATGCGACCTGCACCAGTGCAATCTGTCCATCGTCCCCAGGTGTTCGGAAATCCTCTAGGATGCAACAGTTAGCGATGGCGCACGTGTGGCCGAACCGTCGTCCTCTCTGTCCTTTCCGAGTCGAACTCCGCTTTCTGTCATCCGTCTGGTTAACCTCTGCGAATTCAGGTTTCGGCCCCACTCACCCAGTCTCGGATGGAGGGCTTCGACACGCTATCGTAGGCGGATGCACGACTCGGACACTCTATGCCGTACCCTGCAGCAGCGGATCCGTCAAGCACACGCGCTAAGTGCTCCCAGAGACACTCAGGAGCAGACGGGACGCGGATGTCGAGTGTCGAAAATTTGAAGCGCGGTCTCGCAAAGGCAGCTGCGCCTGTATAGGACTCCCGGGTATATAAACTAGAGGTTCTGTCGATCATTCTTCCTCACCAACATCTACTTTTCTATCAGCAGCAGCTCTTCAGCTCCTCTACCTTCTTACGACTTTCACGACCTCTTTCACGACTCCAAATTTCATCAAAAATGTTCGCCAAGAACCAGCTCCTCACTTCGCTCCTCCTCGCGTTCGCCCTCTCGAACGTCGCAGTTGCGGCGCCCAACTTGAAGAGGCAGAACACGGTCACTGTTACAGAGTCGACCATCACCACTGTCACTGAGACCGCGACGACATGCCCTGTCTGTACGTCCATTCCCTTCCTTCTCTTTGTGTACGTTGATACTCACCTCGACTTTCAGCTTCCACCGACAGCTCGTCCGACACGGACTCGAGCACGGATTCCAGCTCTGACACCTCGAGCACGGACTCAAGCTCCGACAGCTCGTCTAGCACGGACTCCAGCTCGGATAGCTCGTCTTCCACCGACTCGAGCTCAGACAGCTCTTCGTCCACCGATTCCAGCTCAGACAGCTCATCGTCGACTGATTCGAGCTCGGACAGCTCGTCGACCACAGACTCGAGCAGCTCCTCTGAGCCCACCTCCGACTCCAGCACTGACAGCTCGTCATCCACCGACTCCAGCTCGGATAGCGACTCGAGCACCGACTCTAGCACCGACAGCTCGACGGACTCCAGCTCCGATAGCTCGTCGTCGACAGATTCCAGCTCTGACAGCTCGTCTTCAACCGACTCCAGCTCCGACAGTTCATCGTCCACCGATACCAGCTCCGACAGCTCATCGTCCACCGATTCCACCTCGGATACGTCGTCGAGCACCGATTCCAGCTCTGACAGTTCTTCTACCACTGATTCGAGCAGCTCGTCTGAGCCCACTTCGGATTCCAGCACCGACAGCTCGTCATCTACCGACTCCAGCTCGGATAGCGACTCGAGCACTGATAGCTCCTCCTCGACCGACTCCAGCTCGGATAGCTCGTCGTCGACCGACTCCAGCTCTGACAGCTCGTCCTCCACCGACTCCAGCTCGGATAGCTCATCTTCCACCGACTCCAGCTCGGACAGTTCTTCATCGACCGACTCCAGCTCTGATAGTTCTTCGTCGACGGACTCCAGCTCTGATAGCTCGTCCTCCACCGATTCTACTTCGGACAGCACCTCAACCACCGACTCGAGCTCGGACAGCTCTTCATCGACCGACTCGAGCTCTGACAGTTCGACGGACTCTAGCTCGGACAGCTCTTCATCGACTGATTCAAGCTCGGACTCCTCGTCCACTACCGACTCGAGCTCAGACAGCTCTTCGACGACGACATCCTCGTCCTCGACCACTGCTCCTCCCTCTTCTGTCACGTCGACCACCCAGTTCTCGACTGATGTCAACGATGGTACGACCACGATCTACGAGACCATTGATCGCACCACCACTGTCACGACGACTGTCACTGACACAGTCACTGTCGGCGGTGCGACGAAGCGCGCTGCTGTCGCTGAGGCGTTCCCTACTCGTGAGTCTTTTCATTCTCGCCCATTATTCATTCCACTGATACACTTTTAGTCAACGCACTCAACTAAGTGCGCCACTTCTTTTAGACGATTTGGAGTGTTATTTCCAATGCACTTTTGACTTCTCCTGACATCGGACTGTTTCTTCATGTACATATTTTGTCTCTGTGTCAATCATGATATCTTTCTGCTCTCTCAATCGTTTGATTCCTACCTTTGTCTTGAGTAAGCATTTTCTTCTCTTCTCTCCACCCCTTTCTCTTCTTTTCTTTTTGCATTTTCCCTCCTATTGTTATTTCTTACTCGTCCTTCTCTCATGATTTTTATGTTTCCTCTTTCTTTTTGTTCATCTCAGTCTTTATTTTTTGCTCACCTTCCGCATATTCAAATTTCTCACTCTCACATTCTTCGTTAATTTTAGTCTCTTTTCTTAAACTGTATAACGACCATGTTTGATTTCTGTCTCTGGCCTGGTTTTTCGTGTGGAGACTTCATGATGTGATCGTGACTGACGTATGCTGAAGGGAAGAGAGATCCCCTCCTTGCAACTTTCTCTGTCTTCAATATTCAGAGCGTGGTAGATAATGAATGATACATGATATGCTCGTATGCCCATGCAGATACTGAAGGACTTCGAGGAAAAGGATCATGCACAATAAACGGGTCGAGTTTTCGTCATATTTACTTCTGTTTGGGCACTTCCCACGACCGTCACTACCCAAACTTTTTGGATCAATATCATCTTTTATCCATTGCCATCCACGACTGTCGTGAAAATTGGTGTAGAATTGGTGAGTGCTACTCAGATACTTGCGAAAAGACAACAGACTCTGATAGTCGACTATACTTTGTGGGGATTTTGCAGTTTCGTGGCCCTTTTCCGAAACGATTCCCGCCATGGACACCTCGCATGATGCCGCTGAACTACCGCCACCCAAGAGAATCAAATTGGAGGAGGAGTGAGTGTATTTGATACTATCAAAGAGGATTTCGCTGAAATATGGCCCTCGAGTGTGACGCTTTCGCTGCTTCCTTCCGATTTTCTGAGTTTGTCATCGGCCACTACGACAGCGTCCACTACGTCTCGAAGAGGGAGGAAGTCAAAGAAGACGAATGAGGAGAAGGCGAGGGATCTTTTGAAGGATCGGAGGCTCAGTGCAGTCGAGCCTCAGCAGGTTCTCTGTCGGATGTGTGGGCATTGGATTAGGCTTTTCAAGCATACGGACTATGCGAAAGCGAATTGGCTAGCGCACGCGGACAGATGCGCGATTAAGACAGAGTGCGTTATGATAGCACTATTTTACAGGTATCAGCTTTACTGACTGGAAATAGCTGGTATCGTCGAGTCAAGCGCGAGCCGGAAGATACTTTCTCTTTGACTCTGAGCCTCGCTCCTCCGTCCGAATCCGCAGCTGCAGTAGCAGCCCAGCCACCCGAGCCACTACCACCACCACCACCCGAGCCTCCCGCTGCTCCTCCAGAGAGCGTCAGTGCGAACCTACAACTACGACGTGCGCCAAGTCGCTCAATCGATGAGAGAGCTGCAATGCTCAACAACGACCCGCGTGTCGCCAGTTGCGATGCACATTCAGTCCAGTGCCGCCTCTGCGGGGGGTGCGTACGCTTGCACAATATCCGAGAATACGACCTTCATAACTGGAACCGACATGTTGAGAGCTGCGAGAAAAAGGGGACAGCCGATGCCTGCGTTGGCGCTGGAGGTGTTATAGGATCGGTTTCGGCACCAGTCGTGGACAGGTACGAGCACTTCCATCCGCGTCCACGAAGTACTGAGCGAACATACCAAAGTCGGCCTACACAACGCGCACCAAAGCGTCGCAAGGAGCAGGTAGCACCTGCGCCCGTAACTGCTCCTATCCCAGTCCCTATCCCAGCACCTCCCGACCCGACCCCGCTCTCAGTACCCGTTAAAAACGAACCTGGTCTTGACATGGATGCAATTTATTCTTACACCCCGGCACTCAAAAAGAAGAAAGGTCGTAATGTCACCGAAAGGATGGAAGGCCTTCGACAAGATCCTCGTTGCGGAGAAGTCCAGCCGCATCAAGTCTTCTGTCTAATGTGCAATAGGTGGATTAAATTGTACAGAGAGGTGGAGTATATCGATTCGAACTGGTTACGGCACGCCGAGCGATGTAGCCTTCGTATGAGGTACGTCGTGTTGTCTTGCCTTGCTTTCTCCTTTTTACAATTTCTTCAGCGGCGAGACGAAGCTAGTCAATACTAATAGACCACCTGGCGGCTTCAAACCCAGCAAGGCGAGCAAAGCGACTGTCAGTGTTCCAATAGAAGTAAAACCCCCTCCGAATACCGGTCTCCCTCAAAAGTCAACGCAGCAAAGGGAGGCTCTACTTCGAACTGACCCCCTCATCAAGGAGGTCAAAGCGAAAGAAGTCTTATGCAAGATGTGTGACGAGTGGGTACACCTAAACGCGAGCATCGATTTCGATCCTTGTAATTGGCAACACCATCTCACAGTGTGCCGCAAATTGTAAGGACATTCTTTCTCATCTGATCTCGTTTTCTGACTGCACTTTATTCATTAGCATCTCGCACGCGGCGCCTGGTACCATCAAAGAGCCTTCAACCCAGATCGTTGAGATTGTCTCTGCACCGGCGAAGGTTCGCGATACAAGGACGTACGAGGAACGACGGCAAGAGCTACTCGATGATGATCGGTGCGAGCAAGTCGAGGAGCATCGAGTCTTCTGTCTAGTATGCCAGTCACACATTGGCTTGCACGCAAAGAAGGACTATTCGACATCAAATTGGTTCAAGCATATCAACTCCTGTGAAAAGAAGTCGAAAAAGCGAAAGTAAGAGTAAAGATTATCTTCAATATCACCTCTCTTAGATATTCAATTTATAGACGCGGAGCGCCCGCGGATCCCACCGACGAGCCCGCTTTACCACCAGCGACGACTCGCGAAGTACATACCTCCTCTTCAACACCTGGGGCGTCGACCTCAGGCTCACATATGCCTCCACCAGTTTCCGCCCCCATAACTGCCCCGAACTTTGCCCAACACCCACTTGTTGTCCCAGGATTCCCCATGTTTAACGGCGTTCCGGCGCCTTTAGCGCCAGTGCCTGGTAAAGCGCCCATTACTGAAGATCCTCCGATGTTACCTCTGTCCGCCCTCGTCAAGCCTGGTCCCTCGAATGCATCTGTCTTGTCGTTGGAGTCACGAATGGGTGAGACAGATGATCCCGTTCAACGTGCGATTGCGCAGGCAGTCGCACAGATTGCTAACAGTAACCAACCTCCAGAAGTACGTTTGGCCACAGACGAGCGAAGACAGCGACTTCTGAGCGATGAACGGGTCGGGGACGTTGAACCGAACCGCATTTTCTGTAAACTCTGCCAGAAATGGTACAAACTGAGCAACGATATCGCGTACGCCTCGTATAACTGGTATAAGCATATCAAGAGGTGTGAAGGGAAGAAGGGCGAGTAAGTGGATGTTCCATTACGACTGTCCATTCCTTCATGTGAACTTTTCCCCCCAGATCGTCGGAAGGACCTCGCGTAGCAGAGGAACCTTCAACCGATTCTGCTCCCATACCCGCCCCTCCAGCGGCCTCACCTACTCCTGTTGTCGTCAAAGAGGAACCTCTTCCAGAGCTATTCACTCGAGAACCGTTATTGGGAAGAAGATCAACGGCCGCGGAACGTTTCTCGCGGTTACAGAAAGATACTCGCATTAAGACTCTTGAGGCTCATCGTGCAGAATGTGGTGTATGCGGGAAGTGGATCAAGCTCCAGAACAAAACGGAGTACGATCCACATAACTGGACGACACATATAACGAAATGTGCGGTGAAGAAAAGGTTCGTTCTTATCACCGTGCCCGTGTCGAATAGTCACTGACGATAAAATATGTTTTCAGCCACACTCTGACGGAAAGTAATGACGAGACTGTTGAACGCAATTCATCTGCAAACGAAGCCTACTTTCACGCTAAGATGGAGTCTCGAATCGCAGAGTTCCTTGACGATCCCCGTTGTGCCGCGGCGGAACCGAAGCGTGCTCTCTGCAACTTATGCAAGCAGTGGATTAAATTGCGGGACGATCAGCAATACTCTCTTACTAATTGGCACAAGCACATAGAGAGATGCGAGAAGCATATAAAGTACGTCGCCATTTGGTTTCTTACTGTTTGCTTGGGAGCTAGACTGACTTACAACTATGTCTCATCGTTACATGTAGTTCTCCCAGTGGCGATGCTACGAGGGAGGTCGTAGAACGGCTGCATCGACAGCAGCGGCATCCTCCTCAGACACCTTCTGTCATTATCAAGACGGAAGCTGTTGATACTCCCATAAGCACCGGCAGGCAGCGAAGAACCGAAGCTGAGCGCGAGGCTGAACTCCGAGCCGACCCTCGACTCGGAGAGGTAGAACCTGGACGTGTATTTTGCAAGATGTGCTCGTCGTGGATCAAGCTCAATGCTGCTACTGGATATCTCCCAAGTAACTGGCACCGGCACTCAGAACGCTGTGAGCGCAAACGGGGCTGGGATGGCGATGCAAGTGTGAGCGTCAGCGCGAAGAAGCCGCCGCATAAGAAAGCATCTTTCAATCCTCACTTCACGGCATCCGAGGTTATCGATTTGGTCGACGATGATAGTAGTATTTTTGGGGCAGTCGAGCTTGGACACTTGGTCGATGCTTTTGAACCGGCTGTGTCATCAACCGAGTTCATCGTGCCGGACGACCCATCTTCGGGCCAGGAAGTTGTGGGGCCATCTTCAGTGACTATCCAGTTGTCTTCCCGGATGGCACAAGCTCGTCCTGTCAAGGGAAATCGCCAGGAGGGAGTCATCAAACGCGGCCATAGAACAACGGAATCTCGAAAGGCTGAGCTCGAAGCAGATCCTCGCACTCGTGCTGTCGAAGCGGCGAGGATTCTCTGCGGGATGTGCGACAAGTGGATACAAACTCGCCACGACGTTTCGTATAGCGGGCAGAATTGGTTGAAGCATGCAGGGATATGTGAGAAGAGGTCTGGGTAGGTCTTTCGTTTCTGAATTGTCATGGTGAACGAAAAGTTCTGATCGCGTTTTATATCACTTCCTAGCTGGCTTGATCGAGGTGGAGCAACCGTCTCTTCACCTTCAAAGGGGAAAGCTTCGCCCTCGAAGCCTTCCTCGAACTTGCCCGACTCTCAACCTTCCGTCCCTGTGGTCGTCGTTGAACCTCAACAGATAATATGTGAACCGGACCTGCCGTACACTGCCCGCCAGTCCGCGATGTTTGAGAAGAGTCTTATGGCATTCGGAGGAGAGAAGGCTGCGCTCCCGACCTTCAAATCAGTCGACTGGGATCAAGTCCTAGATGACGACGACGACGACTCTATCATGGAAGAAAGCAACATCGCGCCGTCTCCCTCAGCAAATGCTGTCGTCGAAGATGCTGCTTCGTCAGCGATGGATGTCGACCTCCCTGTTTCCGCTCTCGATGCGCAAATGGAAGACGTACAAGACCGCCCCCGCCCCAGATCAGGCTCGATGAGGAGCCTCACTCTTGACCTTTCCCTGTCACCCACCTTCGCAAAATCCAAACATTCCCTTGTAGAATCAGCAAGTCCAGCGCAGCTACGCGCCTCCCTTTCTCCTGTTAACGCCTTTACGATCCTCCCACATCCTCCTCCTCGCGCCGGGGGTTTACCAATGGACTCACCCTCCGCAGGGTTCATCGCTCCCATTTCCATTTGATGACAGTCGGTCATCCTCCAGCAAATTCCTTCACTCGTTATTTTCGGACTACACATATCACAGATACAGATAAAGAGTGCGAGTAAGTTATTGCTCTGTAATTTTATATTATCTCTTCCTTCACTCTGCAACACGGTTTATACACATGCACGCTCTTATGCTTATTATTCTCGTCCGCATCTGTCTGCTCTCTCTCCTCTCCTTTGTACCTCACATCTTCATCCTTCGAATTTGTTTTCCTACGCGACACCCCTCTCATGTCTTATGGAATACTCTTCCTTGACACTTTTACACCTTTTTACGACCGTTACGCTTCATCCGACTTTACGATATCGTCGTTAAAAGATGAAATGGACGATTCTCTACATTGTATTACCGCCAGTGCTAACGAAGACGTTTGATGACTTCTAACATACTCAGTTATCGGGGATTCTTGGCTGTCGTCGGCAATGGTGAACAATGTGAGTTCAAGCGTTCCACCAGCACAACTTGATGTCCCCTATCATTCACCTCAGGTCAATTGCGGTATCTAACACTCAGATGCATAATCAAATAATGATTCTTGCTTTATTGACAGACTGCACACCTCGTTACATCCTATGATAATGACATGACAGAACCTATGGATTGATCTAACTGGGTGAGAACTCGAGCGAATGACAAAACAAAAAAAATTGCGATATCGGAATAAATCAAATATGACATGGAGTGAAGATAGGAAAGTGTAAAAGGAGAGGAAAGAATAGGAGGGAGGTGTCGCTCGGAAGTGGGGTAGTTTTGAAGGACCTCGAATAATCTGAATAACAACTGGCCGTTGCGTCCCAAAAGCGCCATCACATCGGATACACCTGGAGCACCGAATCATCCTTTACGATCGGGACTGTACCCTCAGCATCTTCGGCGGAGTGACATGCAATGGTGCCTCGTCTTCGTCCCAATCGTCGCCATCTGAACGTCGACGGTTCTTTGGGAGGGCCTTGGTCGGCCTATGTCTCTCGACGGGTGATGTGGAGCGTTGCTTCCCCCGACGGGCCTTTGCTCTTGCTTCGGGGAACAGCATTTTTGGTGGGCATAACGGATCAGGCTCGAAATCAGGATGCTCCGGTGGAAGGAGTGCTTGCTCCCGTACTGACGCCGGAAGGTCGTACATTGGATTTGCGAAGGTTGTACGAACGCCTCGACTACGGTGAATAATATAATATGTCAAAAAAAATCGTAAATATTTGAAGTTGACATCACGTACAAGACATAGGAGATCGTTGGCTTCTCCGCCAGATGAGGGTCAGTTGGAGTCGCGGGTTCTACGATGTCTTCCGTAACAGACATAGGCGAGCTATCATCTTCGAGGAAAGGATTGTTGGGGGTGTCGCGCACCGGCAAGGATGACTTTCCATCCGGTGTATGAGGTAATTCGAGCTCAAATTCGACTTCAGCTTGAGAACTTGACGACGAGGATGACTTCGATGACTTCGTCCTCGATTTCTGACGGCGAGAAGGGGGAGGAGAAACTGGAGCCTTGTTGATGCGAAACGTGACGGGCGACGAAAGTCTCTTCTCGCCATCATCGCCAAACGTGCCATCATCATCGTCATCGCGGAACGGGTTCGCCTCGTCCTCGCCACTCAGCGACGCGAGTACTGCGTCAAGTCTCTCCGTACGCTGTCTCTTGCGGCCTGCGAAGAGAACACGCTGGACGGATGGTCCCTCGTCGCGTTCAACGTCGTCGTTGTCTGTCTCTTCCTCGTCCGACCCGCGCGACTTGGATCTCTTCCGGCTCTTCTGCTGCACGGTACGCGGGGGCGTAAGGAGCGACGCGGTCGACGCACTCCGCTTGAGAGGCCTTGGACGCGTCTGATGCTCTTGGGCGCGTTGGGAGGTGTGGCCACGGACGGGCGACGAGTCGAGGATCGCTCTTGAAGACATGGTTGAAAAATGTGAAGGGAGTTTCGCTTTAGTCGTTGTCGCGTCCGTTGCTTTTATGTCGACAATGAGGGCCCGAGCACGGCGACGACGACGGACAAAGTGGTAGTTGCGGTCAAAGTGAGAGACGGTCGGGCCCAAGGCGTGCTGGACTGAAGTGGCCGCGGCGTGACAAGGCCCAAGTACAATAGGTCACGCTTAGTCATATCTGTCACACTCTATTGTCTTGCGATCATTTTTCGAGAAAAAAGCACAAACAAAAGCAAAATAATTTATTGCAAGACAGGCCACTGGTCTTCAAGAGAAATAGGCACACAAGAGATAGATACAGAGTTGAGAGTCGACTTAGAACTGGCCAGCGGCGAACATCGAACTGAGGAGTGCATGTTTCTCATCGCGCTTTTCTTGCAGTACCTCGAGTTTCTTCTCGTATTCCGACATGCGTTTATGGAATTTAGCTTCCATGAATTCTTTCCCGGTCTTTCTGACGACCATATCGTGGCGAAGGTTTTGTAGGTCTTCCCAAAGGTAATCAAGTCGGTGCTCGATGCCTTCAATTTCGATGGCCAAGCGTTCGTGCGCTGTCGCGACTTCGGTATACATATTTGCGCGGACCGCTCTCGATTCCGAGGAGAGGCTACTGTTGACGGAGTCAAGATGATTTCTAGGAGAAAGAAACGATGAGAATTATGAGACTCGAAGGTGACCGGAAACTTACTGTATGAATTGTTTAACCTCCTTTTCGCCCGGATCGCGGATCACCTTCGCGAGGTCGAAGCTACCCCTTATAGGACCACATCGACGTGGAGATTGTTGCATTGTTGGTTTATAAGAGTGTTGGAGTTGAACGAGGGACGATGTGTGTTGTTTTGCGGGTTTCGTACGGTTGCTTGAGCGCGGATTAAATAATCGTGAAGGACCAGCCTAGGTTGTTGTTGGGAGATATGAAAAAGTGGCGGAAGAGGCTTATATACTTTCTCGACACTGTGGCCAGTGGCTCAACCACCCTGAGGCAGGACAATGGAGGCCACAACTTCGCCGTCTGTAGCTCGCCTTATTTCTCCCGAGGTCCAAGAGAATGAGAAGCTTTGGCCTGCCAGCGTCAAAGCATGGGCCGAACGGATTACGAGGCCATTCGAAATGGATAGAGGTCAAGCGGAACTCAATATGACCACGTATTCGTACGTTTGATAGCCCAAGCTTTGTGATTGGTCATTCGAGATGGACTTCAGTTGCAAAGAATTTTTTTCCGAACGTCTGTCATTCATATCTAGGTTTCAAATCGTCAGTTTCACAGAGATTTCTCCAGCTTGACAGCCTTGAAGTTGAGTCAATCTTCTCGCCCGTCCTTTGCGAGAAACCTGGAGAACGCGACGCGTTCCAACATCAAGGTCAACCTACTAGTAAGCGTCAGTGAAATACGGTATTCCAATATCCTTTTCACTTACATCCAAACACATACCTTCATGATAAGACCGTAGTAAAGGGGTGTTGCATTAGCGATACGTGCACCAAACATCGAAGGAAATGGTCGAACTTCAGGAGAAAAAACAGGAAGAAAACGCATCTTTGTCAGATGTTCTCACGGATGAGATTCTTTGAACAGCCACAAGAACAGCCACATTTTTCGACAGAACACCACGACAGGCGCGACGACTTTTTCACGTTCAACGTTCGGATTTCTTGCATTACTCAACAGCGGTCCTCATTAAGAACGCTCACTACTCTCTTCATCTATAAACTCGACCAAAAATGCGGCAGTTATGAACGACTAAACGAAAGGTCAGTCATTCTTGGTGTTCGAGCTTCGCCAACTGAAATTACGAGCGTTGAAGGCTGGGGAAGAGGAAGTAACGGAGCCTGCTATCAACTACTTGTACAACGAGCGGTCAAAGCGTAATAATCTAGCTCAGAAAAGTGCATATCGACCTGAACTACATCACTATCGAAGTGAAGACGGACACAAAACGGAAACTCAAATCTATGAACAGGAACGATACAGAACAAAATGGATAGCAAAAAGGATGGGGCATAAAACGTTACTCTCGAAATTGAAACTCAAATCAGAATAAAGTCGCGGATTGTGAGTTTCATAAATGAAGTTGACGACCGACGTCTCTCGTTTATGCTGTTATTTTCTGTCAGCCACGCGAAAAGACGGGATTTATCATTCGAATCCTCTCACCAGCATCGGCCGCTCGCATCGATATCGTACAGCACTAAGCTCCGATATGCACGAAATTGACCCAACGCTCAGGGCAATTCTTGTAATCCGGATGGCGTCGCATACGCTGCGTCACTTTGTTCAGGGCGCGCGCCGAACGCAGATATCCCACCTCCTCTCCCTCCTTTGGCTCCGCGAACATATAGTCGTAGAAGGCCTTTGCCACCCGAGGGCCGTCTTCGTCGTTCATCGGCCAAAGAGTTCCGACAACGCTCCGATAGCCACAGAACTGCATGGCGGCAGCAAGGTGAAGAGATTCTTCGCGCGAAATATGTTCTGGGAGTTCTGCGGTGTGGCAAGCGGATAGGAATGCAAACTCAGCATTCGGAACTCTGGACTTAAGGATATCCATGAGGGTGATCTTCCCTATGGTATTCTTCCCGTCGTTGACCTGGAAGTGCGAAGAGAATGGATCGGTGGAGTCTAAAACTCCATGGCAAGCGAGGTGGATCCATCCGTAATTGGGGAGATCGGCCAGGATTTTGGCACGCTCATCATCCTGCTCCCCATTGAACAACTTGATGGTATGATCCACTTCCAATGCAGCTGAATGAATGTTTGATACTTCTTTTTCTGCAGTTGCCAGCTGTTCGTCTTGTTGCTTGATTACGAGCATTGACGTGCGAGAGCTGCTTGAAACTTTGGATGGGTTTGGAGGAAGCCGAGCTTGAATCAACGCGGCGAGCGATGGCGTGTATGAGGAAATGTAGAGGTCGCTGAGGCACATCAGCTTGGATTTTCCATCTTCCGCCTCGTACCTCCACATTGCCGCATGAACGGGGAAACTCGAAAACACGGTTGTAAGGCACCACCAGATGCGCGACTGGACTTCGACGCCTAGTGATATCAGTGCTGCCACAACGTCCTTCACGACAAGCTCTCCTATCTCCTCCAGGGCCTCCATCAAGTCCGAGTTTGACGGCCCGGAACCAGGATTCCTACGTATACGGTCGAGGTGCTCATTTACTTTTTCGACTCGTCTCTCGAAATCACTCGCTCCCAGAATGACAACGACGGGATCTTGCGATTTGAACACGATAATCGCATGTCCAACGAGAGCTTTGGGGTTGTAAGTTGGTACTGTCAACTCCCTGCCAGCCATAGTGACCATGATGACAGGACCCTCGATGGCGGCGGATTGCAAACGTTTGTAAGGAATCTTCTGAAGAAAGTCCTCATAGCCGGGAACTTTCCGTATATCATCCACGATGGAAGATAGTTCCCTCTCCAGTGCTCTTCTCCGCGCGACAACGTGACTGGGCTGATCGTTTATTTTCATTGTAGCATTCGTCTCTTCACCAAAAGGCGGTGGCAGTGGGTCCGGAAGGGTTTCGAGAGTGATGGTCTGTTCGACTTCCTGGCAAGTAAGAAAGTAGCGGCTTCGCAACTCTTCGGAAAGACCACTGAGTTGTACTTCCATTGCCCTCAATCCGCGCATCCTAGACCAGATAATTGACCGCCCGCGATCAAGTAGTTCGACCGCTGACTGAATGTTTCCCCAAGTAATGGCGTAAAACGCTGCGTGAAAGGGGAAGGCCAAGCATTCCTTGAAGAGGACGGTTCGGTTGTCTATGAAGCCACACTGTGTTTGCAGCGAATTGTAACTACTGGCGAAGAAGTTTTGCAGCACAATTACTGCTTCTTCGAATGTAGCTACATGCTCACGGCGCGTTTCTTCATCTCTGCGATCAGCAGAGAATTGAGCCCGATAAATCGTTGCCTTAAGGCGAGTCGATAAATCAAGGATACTTGGACGCATTTCCAGTGACTCGGAGAAGATGTCTTTTAACCGACAAAGAGCTTCATCCAGTAAACAGTTCCATTTCGACTTCTTATCCGACTCAAACCCTCCCTTCTGCATGAAATCGGCCACGGCATACAGAAGGTGGGGATCCCGACTTCGAGCCAGTGGATCTTGACGGTCTATCCGATGGAGTTGGCGCCATCCATCTTCCATATGAATCAATGCGTGGCCCATTTCAGTCATGATGGTTTGCTTGGCAAGCACCAAATCATTTTCGTCGATTGGCACTGGCACTTCTTTGCATTCGACGACTGACCTCAGGAAGTCCTGGTGGAGAAAAATCGTCCGAGCGAAGTCGACCAATATCTTCGGATCGACTTCGAAATCCTGCGGAGCCACCTTATATTTATAGATATCTTCGAAGAAGCAGATCGCGTAATCAGCCGTTGGGGTGTACCAATTGACCTCGAAAAGAGCGCTGTACCCATGTGCCAGAGCCGAATACACGTCACTTATAATGCCACTACAAAAGGCGTCGACACGATCTCTTCCAAATCCAGATTCGACGAGATTAGCGGCCTCCCAGAGGGATTCGATGTTGTTTCGAGGGTTGGATAAAAAGTGTGAAACAAAACCTCCTATGCATGCGCCACGCATTGTGTGCTTGTTATTTGTATCAAAGAACATGAAAGTCTCCGCTTCCGGAGTTAGCTCCAGAGTCGGCGGTTCAAGAAATGGTACTGCCAAGCATGCATAGTACCTGAGCTTCTCTGCGGAATCTCCGGAATGAGTGAGTGTGTATAGCAAGCTATATCCTTCTATCATGTGTCGTAGATTGCTCTTGTCCGTTTCGGTGGCGATCTTGACAGTCAATCTTCGAATTTGATTGGAGCTGTCGAACACTGATTCCATGAGTTGCATCTTCATTCGAAGGTAATCCACATCGTAACATTGGGTAAATCTTGAATCTTGAGCATTAGACAGGAGCTCTTGATAGATCTTGTTGTAGCTGAGAAATGTCCCGCTGGGTCTTCTTCCGGCTCCGACAACGGTCTCTACCTCTTTCAGCCGTTGCAAGTATTCGATCCCTGATGTCCAAAAGTAGAGTATAGTTAGCACCACTTGCAATTCTCGCCCGGCACGGCTCACGCCGTCGCCATCCGAAATAAGAAGATGCATGTGTTGCCACACCTCCTCAAATGATGTCCTTGCCCAGTTCATGAATTCGTCCCAGTTCCAGTGCTTCGGTCCCTCAGGCGGCAGAATGGCCCTACAGGAATCGATGCGTATGAGAGAGCGAAAACAAGTGTGCAACAAACGCAAGCGCATCCACGTCTGTTTTGCTTCATCATCGCACGAGATGTAGCTTAATGCTCGTTCCAGAGTTTCGATTTGCTCCTCGAAAAGTTCTCTTTCCGCTTCGGCTCTCAGGACGTTCCCCGTATCCTCAAATCTGAGAATCAACGAAAACGTCCGACGTAAATAATGATCCCACGCAACCATCGCATTATACAACGCTTTCCGGACAGAATCATCCAAAGGATTACGATGAAGAAGCTGACGCGCGAAAGCGACAATCATCTCCAAAGACGTCCATTGTTGGCGACGAACCTTTTCAAGCACTGTGGGGTGGAATAAAACCATCACAACTGCTCGTTGCAGATTGAGAGCAAGTTCCTCGTCCTGTGTGAAACTCAGAATTCCTCGAAGGGCAATAATCTGGCGTTCAAGGTCCACCATATGCCATGTTTGCTGGAAGCGCTCTTCAAAGATACTCATGTAGTGGGCAAGTACCGGAACATCTTGACAATCGTGGAGAATTGTCTCGATATCAGACATGTGGTGCTGACAAGAAATCATTGGAACATTGTCGAGGATCCGAAATTGACCTTCTGAACAAAGACTTACGTCCGAGTTCGATAATCTTGGTAGATGTTCAAGGATTGCTTTGTCAACTGCCGGGGCAAATTCTTTGCACCGAAAAAATCCCTACGGTCGTCGATTTCAGTGTGACGACTGGTAGAATTGAGCCGTATAGTACCTCGGTAGGTTCCCGAAAATATTCTACTGCCCACCATTCACCACATGTAATTCTGAAGAGATCTTCCTGAATAAAAGAATCACGGTATTTGATCAGTGAATGTTGCAAATGATTGGCATGCCGACCCGGGTCTCACCCTGTGTTTGCGGGTGTCAAAGCTTGGCCTGCAACAGTCACTTCTTCGTGAAGAGGGCCGTGAACAAAGTCTCTGAAAGGCTATGTTGTCCTTCATAGTGTCACCATAAGTGCAAATTTGGATAAGGTGTTTTCCAGGTCTGGAAATTCCCTACAATCTGACTTTAGTAAAACAACAAAGGTAATCACAAACAAACATGAAAGTTTGTACTGACCTGCTTTTCCATCGGAATTTCAACAGATGGGCTCACATAGCTAAGCTGAGGAGACGTACAGACGCTCTCCTCAGCATTTCCTGAGTTGTGCGTACGGCCATATTGAATCAAGAGGTATCTAGCGAGCAAACACTTGGATGTTTGCCTCCGAGTCCGTTGAATATCGTTGGGCGATGCTTGTGGACTTAGGGGAAGCTGAGACATCTGTCGCAGTATGGAGATAATCATATCGAGATCTTCCTGTTCCTTGTCGTTTAGGAAGAGATCTATGAAGATTTCTAGGAGATGACCAAGGAGTTTTTCTTCTTTGCAAATGTAGACGATGTTTTCGATTTGGTGTCTAGATTCCTTAATATGCCCGTGAGTTGAAACGTTCTGAAGGCTCATGTTCAGTCTTACGAGGGATACCCTAGTCAAATGGGCTGCAAACAATTGCTGGTGAGACAACTTTCTTTCATTGTCGTCTGAGGATTGCGGTGTCTATTTCCGAATGTGATCAAAGTAAGAAGATCGCTTATTTATCATCGGGAATTAATTTTAGAGAAAAAACATACCTCCAATATACTATAAGTTCTTCCTGATATATTTGCGCCGCATATCGACATGATAGTTGAGACTCGATGATCCTGGAATGTACATCAACTACTTATGAGTAAAATCCACAATGACATAAAAATGGAGACAAACAGAATAAAAGTCAACAATATCTGTCCATGCTTCGGATGCATGTTTTTCGATATCGGCGCTTAAGGTTTCCTGATGAATAAGATGTCAAGAATATTGTACTTGTAGTAAATTGCCTGACACTTACACTTTTATGCTCATCGCCAGTCGCTTCAAACAATAACTCTGCTACGAGCTCATCGGAGGGGTTCGCTTCAAAGATACGACTGCAAATGCGAACACTTTCTTCGACGTCAAACGAGGTATGCGTCCGTTTCCATCGAATCAAAAGGAATTTTGCGAGCAAATACTCGGTATGCCCCCTTTGAGTGTCAGAGAATGTTGATCGGCAGCTCGGGAGAAGAGAAATCATGTATAATATAGATATAAGCTGATCAAGGTCCTCCTCTCCTTCGTTTGTTACGAAGCGATCGAGGAAAATTGGCATGTAATATTTGAGGATTTCACTCTCCTGACAATCGGCGAGGACATCCCTGACATCGGACATCGTCTCCTGAGATATTTCTTAGCTATTTCCCCGCTTGATAATTTGCTTAATTGCCTTACTTCTGATACCCTGGGTAATTGACTGAAGATAGTCTGTTCATCCATCATCTCCACATCGACCAATAGTTGCGAAGGCTATCATTGAGGACAATGAGAATATAATCAGACACTCCGAATAAGACAGACCTCAGACATAGTTCGTGGTGAGCTTCAAGCCGGAGCAATGGCGTCAGTGGCAAGTGTCGACTCTAAACGTCGTTATCGGTTCTTCGCTTTCGTTGGTAGAGTGCGTGGTACGTGGGGAGTAAAGCGGAATTCGTATGAGACGTCGCTGAGCCTAGACGATCCGTCAAATCGGGGGGCAAAAGCGAGTGCACGGACTTGGAGTGCACCTATATATCAAGTGTCCTGGAACGCTTGCTTCCGGGGGATTTTTCTCGATGAACTTCACACAACACATGTGCACGGCAGTGACTGCACATTGCGATGCTGCTAAGATGCATCTTGATCGAAGCTTGATCGTAGTTTGGGTTCCAGTAAACAAATGACGTGAATCGTCTGCACTGGAAAAAGCAAAACTCTACTACCGTCGAAATGTCTCTTATAAGAAAAGTCGACGACGGGGATGGATGGCGAGATGCTCGTGTGCTGTAACTCACAGTGCATTATTTCTTCGTCTGAGTGGAGAGCTAATTGAAGCGACTAACTTGACATACAATTCATCGTCTCCAAATTGTCGCGGGAGGGCCGAACACTTCAATTGTTTGAGACGCAGTGCAGTGACCTGGTGACAATTGGGTGCTTGTGAGAGCAAGTTTATATCGGTCACCCATCTACCTGGATCTTCAATTCTAATCGACCTAACGGGGCGACCTCGGTGTATCGTTCTGCGGGTCAGTCGATCCATGAGGCCTACACGAGGACGTGAAGCGTATTGAGGTTACTCACCGAATCAAGGTGATGGCTGCGTATGATCTGGCTGCATCCGAACCAGTCGATTGCTGGCATGGGCATATCTTCGAAGTTCGAGTGCATTTAATCGCAAAACCCGTCTACACATGAGCTTGAGGTTCAAAATCAAAGGAAATTGAATCGTAATCTCACCAAAAATAGCCGACAACATTATTTCAATGGACATGCCTTTGAGACCGCGGACTAGGACCATCAACACCAAATTCGAGATAGGGTGGAGTCCAGGACAGAACCTTGCGAATCGTTTCATTTGGTCCTTTATTAGATTCATATCAAACGACCTGGACGTCGAGCGGGTGACTGTCAAAAAGGGTAGATCAGCAAACCCTCATACAAGTATCACTGACCGCGTTACGGAAGTCCAGGATTATAGTACGGACAGGTTCAGATATATATAAGTGCGTCGGTCGAGTCCATCATACTTTCGAGTTCAACGTGTATTGCCAAAGATGACCCTCAAGTCGTGGTTTCAAGGAAAGAAAGCTTCTCGCAAGTTTATCGACCTGATTTATAAATCGTCCTCGAAATGGGCCAACTGGGACCCCGCGGTGAATATTCAGGTGCGTAAACGCTCTGTGCTTAGGACCGTGATTTTCATCGGAAACAAGGTCGGTTCGTACGGAAATTTCGACAGCAGGGACGGAGTGTTTCGGGTGCGAGGTAACATTTACGACCTGAAGTCCCCCGACGGCCAGGCGCTGTTTACAGATCCACCGGAACAATCGGCCATAATCGGCGAATACCAGGTTGCTTTCGTTGACGAGACTTGTCGAGGATTTGAAGGTGGTCCCGACGTGTGAGTTTGCTGTTTTCGTTATCACGACGATCGCGCCATGACACTTTTAAAAGGAGCTTCGCTGGCGTGCAGATCGCCAAGTGGACCGGGAGGTGGCAATTCGGCACGAAGAGGGGTGCTTTCTTGGTGATGGTGGATTCCCAAATCACGTCTCTCCCTCAAAGCGTCAAGAACGCTATCCTGGAATCCGGTGATAGGGACCTGAAAAACCTCAAGGTCATTACGCGCGTGTTCACTGCCAATTCGTACAGCCTCTACCTGTCCAATAAATGTGAGTACTTCCGCAGTTCATCTTCTAATATTACTGATACATACACCTCGCACAGCCAAAGAGCTTGTAAGAGTGGCGCTTGCAGCCCAATCACCTGTCCCATTTGCACAGGGGGTAACGGTGGGCGGTGAGTTGAATTTGGAATGGAAGAAAGAGGGTGCGACGGGGATGTTCCAGAGCGCAATCGGAAAAGAAGGAAGACTTGACTATACGCCTTTGTTCGAAGTCGAGAAGATCCAAGGACCTGAAAGGAGGCGTGATAATGGGCCACCTGTAGAGGGGATCGAAAGGTTGGATTTCCGCAATCTAATATTAATCTGAAGCTCACCGCTTCTCATTGCATCGTAGATGGGACCAGATTCCCCTTCCTTGGGACACCCTAGATTCGGACGGCGAGGAGGAAATCGACGTCCCCGTGAGATTTCTGTGGATCTCGAATCTTTTCTTGTACTGACAGTCGATCTAGGAAGGATCGGACGATGAAGACGACGATTTCTGAATGTGCTTCCAGATCCTGTCCTAGAATGCATGCGATCACCGTTGAGCAATATTTTGAGATGGAAGAATTTACCAGGTGCTTACGATTTTCGAGTTCTTTAATGATCCATTACATCATATACTATGTGACGATATATCGAGCCGCGAGTTTCACGAGCCACTGGCAGTAAGCGACTCAGTCGCCATCAACTTTGTCAACAAGACACGTTTACGGACCTGAAGACGCTTCCACTTTCTTGAAGCGTTCGTTTTCTTCCTTGAATTTGTATCCGAGATTTCTCCTCCCACTTCCATTGCATCGCTCGTTGCATCGACGTCGTCTCACTGGCCCTCGCGCATTGACGCGCAAGGTTGAGTACGTGAATTATGGATGAACTGACGGTCTTCATTTTCTCTCGTCCCGATCAACAGCAAATTGAAGAGCCACTAGAGATCGATAAGGTCAAGGTCAGAATGAAATATTCTCATTGAATTGAGCGGACCTTTCTGTTGCCAGTGATCGTGAGGCTTGGATTCTGTGATTCAGACCATCCGAGTCGGTCATCCAGTGCTCTTTCACCAGAGGTTTTGGAAAATTCTGGAGAGGTAGGCCGCCTGAAGAATGCAAACCCAGTATGCAGCGTCGTGGATGTCGAAGAGCGGTCAGAAATTGAGAGAAAGGAAGAAAGAGCGCGTGTCGTGTTGCCGCTTGCAGAGACCGAGCTTGCCGCGATGGCCACGACAGACATCGAACCACCGTGACGACAATATCGCACGTTTCGCATCCTACATGTACTTCTCTGTCGCCGTGTCAAACACATACATTTCTCTTCCTAAAAGGCCATCTCGATGCAGAATCCGTCTGCATCAAATTCGAGTTGAGCGCGACAAAAAACTCCAGCAATCATGACAGCTTCCAACGTCGCAGACAACAACATGGCCCACATTTCATCCAGCTCGTCGCTAGGTGCTCTCGAACTCGCAGAGTCATTGGCATCCTTTACGGAGTCTTCAAGGATCGGGATGGAGAGCAAAGACGCTCATTCTTGCATGCTCATTGGGGTGGGCGGAGATAATTTGAAGGTGTCGAACGTGAGGATTCTTTCCGTTGGCTTTTGGTGCGTTCCGAATGATGGAAATTCTCTGTCAGTTCTCTTTCCTGTTCGTGTTCATTGGTCGTCAGAATACGGATGGCTGACTGAAATAAAATCAGACGTTGCCTGGAAAGCAATCAACGCAGAAGTTTCGAAGTTCGGTCATGTGCTGCTTTCTACAGGAAGCTCAAAATTTTGTGAGCGATCGCTGTACGTTTGACAAGTTTCTCTGAAATAATGCGCTAACTCATTCCAAAAGTCACCCTAGTGACTGCTTAGCACCTGAGTTCGCTGAATCGCCCTCCGAAAGTTCGGACACATACGATCCTCTCCTGCGTCCCCTAAAACTGGCCATTCAACGTTGCTATTCTCAGTAAGATTCAGAACTCTTCCTACGCCCGCAATCGTATCTCACCGCTTTGCTCAGAATAAACTCAACCGTCCACTGGATAGTCGGTATCGCGCTGGGGGTGCAATGGTGTGCCTGCCTCAATGGGCGAAAGCGGAGGGTTTCGCTGAAGATATCTAGGCGGCATCCTCCCCAAATGTGTTTCACGATTCTATGGCAGAGGCGAAGAAAAAAGCCAGTGCAAGGCAATTGGTTCGTGCCAATTGGCGAATGTTTTCGAGTTCCATCGTCAATGCCAACTAATGACTTGCCCTTTACCTATACAGATCTCCCAAAAGATATGCCGTTAGTTTAATCTAAGCAATACGCCGTAAATCGCGTTCGACTATGCATCCCACTTTGACGGCGCGAGCAGTACAGGTCTCTCGACATGGCGAAGAGGTAATTCAATGAGATTATTTTTGAAAATTATATGAACTAACGTCTGTGACCCTCATGAATAGCATGTTGCTTTTGCAGCCCATCTTCTCGGCCTCTCCTCGCTTTGACGTTCGCGACAGCTCACAGCTATGGTTCTCTGCTACTTCAGTAGGCCGTTAAACACGTTGGCCTCTCCGATAGCGAAGCGGCGACTGCTTGGAATCGACCGTCGAGAGGTCACAAGTTCTACGCCAGGAAGGGCCCGGGACGTTCGGATAAAGTCGAGCTCGGAGACGCTCGTACCACAGGATCGACACATACCGACTGAGCTGGGTGATGCTAAAAAATCGAAGCAGAAATCAGATGCTATTGATCTCGAAAACGATGACCGACGCCACCAAGTGCGATGCTCAAACGTCCGTACGCCGTCAGGACTTCGATCATTCTGGAGAGAAATTACTATCGAACGACTCGGTTTGCAAGATCTGGATTCGAAAGCAGGTACAATGCACATCGGAGCGTCTAAACTAAACGGTGATACAGGTACGGGACTACAATCTATTGCGATAATGGGACCTGATCATGACCACAAGTACAACTAGCGGCGAAAACGGAGAAACATCTACAGAAAGGGTGCATGCCATTTCAAGATACATTGCTATCGAAGTGAAGACGGACAAAACCTGGAGACTCGAATCGACATTACACAAAGGATACCGAACAAGATGGATCACGAAAAGGATGGGACATAGTACACTACTCCCGAAAACACATTTGAGATCAACTAACCGTAGGTAAGTTTTCATATGCATTTAAAACCGAACGAAGTTGACGGACGACGTCTATCGTTTACGCTGTTTTCTCTGTTAGTCACACCAAAAACAAAGGATATAACATTCGAAGCCACGCACCAACATCGGCCGCCCGCGTCGTACAATTCTAAGCGCCGATATGCACGAAATTGACCCAACGTTCCGGATAATTCTTGTAATCCGGATGGCGTCGCATTCGCTGCGTCACTTTGTTCAGGGCACGCGCCGCGCGCAGATATCCGACTTCCTCTCCCTCCTTCGGCTCAGCGAACATATACTCGTAAAACGCTTTCGCCACCCGAGGACCGCCATCGTCGTTCAACGGCCACATCGTTCCGACGACGCTCCGATACCCGCAGAACTGCATAGCGGCCGCCAGATGAAGGGACTCTTCCCGCGAAAAATGCTCAGGGAGTTCCGCCGTGTGGCAGGCGGATAAGAATGCGAACTCAGCATTCGGGACTCTGGATCTGAGGATATCCATGATGGTAATCTTCTTAATCTTCTCTACGCCGTCGATTCCGCCGCTGATCTGGAAATGAGAGGAAAATGGGTCGGTTGCGTCTAACACTCCGTGACAAGTGAGGTGGATCCAATCGTAATCAGGGAGGTCTTTGAGGACATCGGTGCGCTCATTCTCATCTCCGTTGTACAGTTTGAAGGAATCTCCGAAGCTGTGACCCGTCTTCGATGCCGCCAACACGATGTTCTCGACCTCTTTATCCGCCGTCGCGAGCTGCGCGTCTTGTTGCTTGATGACGAGCATCGTCCCAGAGCTCTGCGCAACCTTGGACCGCGGTGGAGGCGAGCGAGCTTGAATCAACGCGGCAAGCGATGGCGTGTATGAGGAAACGTAGAGATCGTTGAGGCACATCAACCTGGATTTCCCATCTTTTGCCTTGTACCTCCACATCGCTGCATGAATGGGGAAACTCGAAAAGACGGTCGTAAGGCACCACCAGATGCGTGACTGGTCCTCAATGCCGAGCGACATTAATGCCGCCACGACGTCCTTCACAATCAGCTCTCCGATTTCCTCCAGCACTTCCATCAACTCGGAGTTGGAGGACTCCGAGCCAGGCTTTCTACGTATGCGGTCTAGACTTTCGTTTACTTTGTTGACACGGTCCTCGAAACCTTCCATGTCCAGAGTGACAAGGACAGGATCTCCGGATCCTAGCACAATAATTGCATGGCCAAAAAGAGGCACGGGTTGGTAAGTTTGTACCATCAGCTCCCGGCTCGCCATGGTGACAATTATGACGGGGCCCCCGCAAGCGGCCGTCTGTAGCTTCTCGAATGACGCCATCCGGAGAAAATCTTCGTAACCAGGAATCTTCCGTATTTCCTCAACCATGGAAGATAGGTTTGTCTCCAGAGCTTTTCTCTGCGAATGAATTTCGCTAGGGAAGTCGACTCTTTCGACTTTAGAATCGCCATTACGAAGAGGCTTGGACAAACTCTCTGGATCCGGCTGTGGTTCGAAGGTAGCGAGCTGGTCAATCTCCTCGCAAGTTTGAAGAAATTGGCTTCGAAGATCGTCGCTGACGCCAGTGAGTTGTGAGTCTGTTATCCTCAATCTGCGCATCCTTGACCAGATTATTGACCGACCATAGTCGAGAAACTCGACTGCCGATTTCACTTCCTCCCAACAGTTGGCGTAATGTGCAATTGTGAAGGGAACCTCCAGCAAATTTTTAAACACAACCAACTGGTCGTCAATGATACCGCGCTGGGATCGAAAAGTGCTGCCCCTGTCAGCAAATATTTTTTGCAGGATTGCAAGTGCTTCTTTGAATGCAAGAATATGCTTGTGGCGGATTTCTATATCCATGCATTCTCCGGAAAATTGGGCCCGACAAATGATCGCCTGCAGATCCGTTTTTACTCCCGTACCACGCTTGTGTGGGTCTTGTTTCCTCTGGGCTTCTGACATTTCCAGCGCAATACCTGTCAAATAGTACCACTCCGACTCCACGTCAGATTTAAAACCTCCACGTAACATGAAATCTGTCATCGTAATCTGTAGCTCGGGGGTCGGTTCCTTCGCGTGCTCCGGCGGATCCTGACGATTCATCTGGTGGATACTGTCCAGGATTATCTTTTCCTTGATAGCCTCGGTAAGTTGCAAGTTGGTCGCATAATCATCGACGTTGACCTGAACATAGTCTGCTATCGACCTCAGATAATCCTCGCGAAGAAAAAGGACACAAGCGAGATCGACCAATGCTGCAGAGCTTGGAATTCGTTCAACAAGCATCCTAAAGCAACGGATCGCAAAGTCGATTGTTGGAATGTTCCAGTTGATTTGGAAAAGAGCGCAGTATCCTTTCGCCAAATCATACAACTGCTCTGTTGTGTACTCGGGATCCGCGCTGAGCATTGATGAAGCATCAAGAGCTTCACGGAGGGAACGTATATTGCATGCAGGGTTGGACAGGAAATGAGTAACAAGGCCCCGCACGGAAGAGTCTCTAAAGTAACCATGTAGTGGATTATCCCGCGGCGGTGGGTTGAGGATTGCCAAGTGCGTGTACTGGAGGAGTTTTTCGGCAGCGTCAACGCTATTCGTGGCGATATACAATTCGAAGTATTGTGAGTGAAGAGCCCCTAGTATTTGGTAGTCAATTTCTCCGAGCCCGCCCATGTACTTCGATTGAAAGTGCTCCTCGATAAGTTGTACTGCCAAGCGGAGATCTTTCACATTTAGATATTCACGAGATCTTCCTATGAGCACAAATTGCTTTAATAGTGGTTGAAGCTCCGCCTCGGGACCAGTGGAGGGTTTATATAAGATTTCCACCAGTCGATGGACGTACTCAACTCCGAGTGTTTGTTCATAGACTGCAAAAAGCAGCCCAACAAGTTGAGCCCGGACACCTTGCACTTCACCGACTTCAAGTTCGGACATGATTAAATGCTTCTTTTCCCACACTTTGTCGAAAGTTGGCTTTGCCCAACCCACCAGGTCTTGCAAATAGGCTTCACGCTCTTCTTTGGGTCTTTGCTCTAAATAAGCTCGACCACCTTTTTGGATACCATCACTGGTAAAAAATCGAGTCCACAAGAGCTGTAATAAAACAAAGGTTTGCTTTGCTTCATCGCCCGGGACGCATTCCAAGGCTTCCTCAAGACAATTGACGGTTGACTCGGATGATTGGTCCTTTTCACGGCGCGAAACCAATCCGTTATATAGACCTTCTCGAATGGCGCGATCCGATGGATCCTGAGCGAGACATTTGCGAGCGAATCCTATAATCATTTCGAGGTCTTCCGACTTGAAAAATCCACCTCTAATGTGGGAGAGCACTTTGGGATGGAACAATACCATAACTATACCCCGTTGTAACTGTTGGATGAGATCTTGGTCCGATGAAAGTGAAATAATCCGTCGTAATACAACGATCTGACGCTCGAGGTCCGCAATATCCCATCGTTTCTGGAAGCGGTCTTCAAAAATGCACAAGTAATGTGCCAGAAGTACGGGATCTTGGCACCCTTGGATTTCGGCCACATTCCCCTGACAATTTCCGTTAAGCCACGAAGAAATTAAACCTTTGAGTTAAGACACAAACATCTGAGGTAAGAAGCAGCTGCTCCAAAATGTCCTTGTTTAAGATCTGGATGAAGTGATCAGACAGGCGGGAGCCCTAGGACGAAACATTAATTATGATAACAGGTGGACTTTCGGATTGTATTACCTCCTCGTGCTCAGGGAAGTACTCGACGTTCCACCATTCTCCCCACGTCTCATAGAACATACGTTTCTGTAAGCAATAACATATGACCGTTATCAGCAAATGCGTGCAAATGATGTCCATGTTTGTTTCACTCTTTCTGCAGAAGTGTCGCGGTTGACTCGGACTGCGTCGATTTTTGATGTAAGCCATCGCTTTAGGATTTTCTGGTAATGCGGTCAGATAAAGATATGAAGTGTTAATATTGAAGAAAATGGAGGCGGACCTCAAGAGCCCCGGGGGCAGCTTCTGTTGTCGAAACATTTCTGTTGCTTATGCCCCCTCTATCGTCACCATTCTCCTTCTAAATATGATGCCGAGAAATAATTAGCAAAAGAATAATTATGACGACGGATACTTACAATAGTATGACCATCCAATGTATTAGACAATAATCTTGACACGTCTTTAACGAAGGGACTACCGTTGAAGAGCTGTAGGAGCGTAGAGACGCTCTCTTTCGCGTCGCACTCGTCGTGTGTCCGACTCCATCGAATATAGAGATATTTAGTAAGCAAAAATTCAGTCTGCCGGGCGTCAATAGACGTTGTGTGTGTGTTCTGAGACAGCTCGGAGATCTTGTGCAGAATGCGAATAAGTTGATTAAGATCTTTCCCATCCTCTTCTGCTGTGAAACGACCAACGAATTCTTGCAAGTAATGTTCCAGGATTTGAATATCTTCACACCCGTCGAGAATGTCATTGACGTCGGAAATTGTTTCCTATCGAAATTGTCAGCTTTTATAACTTTGCTAATAGTGCGCGACCGTACTTTGGACACCCTAGGCAAATGACCGATTATAGACTGATTATCAACGTCCATCATTTCCGCATCATCCAAAACACGCGATACCTGTCCAAAAAGATTGTAAGATATCTTGTATAGCAGTGGAGGAAACCTTTAAGGCAAACTTCTCTGGATAAATACGTACGTCTAGAGTTTGAGTGCAATTGTCCTCAGGGACCTCGCTACCCACCTCTCCGGTAGCATGCTCAGTCACGCGTAACCTCTGAAACAGGATATCAATATTATGGTCGTAAATCTTAGAGCATAGCCTACCTTCGCAGGTCCTGAGAAATTTTCCAAGTTTCGCCGTTTACCCTTCGATCTATCAGATAGGTGAGGCTAGAAAATAGAAGTATCAATTTGATTAACAAACAATCAGTCAAGAAATTATGATCCTACCCTTTCTTCAGGATTCTCGAAGCTCGACATATACATCGACACCTGCTGCCCGAGAAGCTGTGGAAAATGAATCAGTGTCACGAAATTAAAATTTCAAAGTATTGAGAACTAACGTTCTCGGTTGTGGGACTGGATATAACCTCGGGAGATAAAGAGTTATTTCGCTGAACAAAATTGCAATGAATTTGACAGTATCGTAGACAATTTGAGCACGTACGTTGACCCCTGAATTGGCAACATTGGACGACGAACTCTCTATGTCCTTAAGAAAAGGGTTCGCGTCAAGGGCATGGTGGTCTGTGCAGTCAATAGCAACACTGTTGACGTTGTCTCCTGTGTCCTGTCATGTTCATTAGTCTCTTCTCAATAATCTAGGGATGCACAATCGTACGTCTGGGACGGTAGGAAGGTGACCAGCGATGCCATGTTCGTCTTCAAGCCTTATGTCAAAGCTTTCCCCGGTTTTCGGTGCCTGTCGTGGAGAAAGACGGAAGGTGAGCACCAAGCATACAGTGAATAACGTTGGAAGCAACATGCCTTGTTCATTGCGGAAATTTCGACGATTTCCATATTCCAGCCTACTGAGCCGTGAAGAGGGTTGCTAGATATAGCATTGCAGACTTATGAGCGTATACTTGTACAACTCGAGATTACACAATGCGTGTACATGTGTCGGGTCTTTCGTGCTTCCGGGAGGTAGAGTGAAGGCGGTAATACTTGGAAGAAGCATCTTTGTTGGAATATCGGATAGAGGCCCGAGCACTGGCCCACATCACAGCCTACGCAAGTCGATTGAGCATGAATCACGGATATTAACGAGTTCCGAGTCCTTCTGAGCCGCCACTACAGTCCTGTCCTGTCCGTTTGCGTTTCAACTGGTTCGCCGCGGCATACACGTTGTTTCTCTTCTATGACTTTTCGATTGGTCAAATGACCTGGATCAGCGCAGCTTAATTCGTCAGAAGGAAGTGAATCTGGATTCTGTGGACGTACCGGTACGCCTGATATGCTGCACATGTCTGCTCAACAAAAAACCTGCATTAATTACAGTAGCTCCAATGCTTCTCAGCCGCTGCTGCGGGACGCGTATTCGCTTCCACGACTTTCTACGCTTGTTTTTTTTCTTTCCATTTCTTCCATTTCATTCTTGGTCCAGACATCGTCGGACCTCGCAGTTCGCAGTTTTCTTCATGACACTGCGTGCAAGACCACCTCCTCCCCAAAGAAATATTCGTGAGAGAAGCATCTATATAAGTTTCCCATTTGAGAGCTACTTTCTAACCGAAATAGAAGAAAACATAGTGTACCTATATATTTACTTATTTCCCTAAGAGATATTCAATGTGGAAATAGGGACTCTACTTCGGGGAAAGATAGCCTTCAATTGAATTGATCTGAGGCTATTTCTCCGCATAGGAGTATCCATATCTCACACATGGCTATTTCTCTGCAAAATAGACAAAAAGATGAAGTCCATATTTGGAACCCTATAACTTAGAGAAATACCAATAATCATAGGGTCACTATTTAGATGCATCTCTCACGGATATCTTCCACCCTGTTAGCCTGGCTTGCACGCAGTGTGACCGTAACTGTCGAAGGCGTGGCAAGAGCAGTGGCTGTACATACACCGCTTCACAAGTTCCCCGGCATCTCCCCAAACCTTCCATCGCAACGTCAAAATACTCCGAGTTGGTGCACAACAATGCTCATAAAGCTTACCGCTCCTTCGAACTCTGCAGTACATGTAAACCTACCGTCTATGCTTTGAGACTGAAGCCTGAACCCAGATTTGAAAATTTCAAGTTCCAGACTCGGACTCGCCGACTCGGAGAAACAAACTTTACTAGTGATAAGTACTCGATAAGTAAGAGCGTATCGCTGATTCATTGAAGTTGACAAAACGTACCCTAATAGAAGCACTCGAAATCTTCACCCTATGAATGGCGTGTGCGCTATCTGATGGGAGGAAACGGGTAGTATGCTTGAACTTTGAAATACGTCGCCCGGCCCGTAACTTATAGAAGACGCTCTGACTCGATCTTACGTATAAAGCATTGGTTGCGCCTTCGATACCCCTACCAGCCTCACTTTAGTGATTATGGTCCTCGAACGCTTCAAATCTTTGTTCATGAAACAATACGAGTCCCGCAAGGACATCGATCTGCTTTTCGAACCAGCAAACAACAAGTGGGCAAACTTGGAACCGTCTACCACCATCAAGGATTACGGCCACTGTAACTCGAGGGGATGAAACTTCATATCAAGGTGGGACCGTACGGGGATATTGATTACAAAACTGGAGCTTTCCAATATCAAGGCAACATTTACGAGCTGAAGGGGAGGGACAACCAGCCACTTTTCACAGATAGACCAGAAGAGGAACCCGTGGTCGAGGTTTATACGATACATTCCAAAAATTCGACCTCTTTCGGAAATAGCATTGGACCGGATGTGTGAGTTTTCTTATCACAACTCGAGCGTAGGCTTGAGTTTGCGTTGAAGGTCCTTTGCTGGATCTCCTTTTGTCAAGGCGAGGGGGAAATGGAAATTTGGCTCTGAGCGGGGCGCGTCATTAATGATGGTCACCACCCGTGCCACGACACTCCCTCGTAGTATTGAAAACGCCATTTTAACGTCTGACGATGCAAAGCTCAAGACACTTAAGATTGTAACTCGCGTAATTGTGAGATGCATTGACTTGTGTGAAAAGGTTTCCGATAGATTTACCGTATTTTTCTTTTAAGAGATGTCTGGTGGACAATATTGCAGTTATTATTCGTCGTGGTGGTGTCGAACCGAGTCAACTGACCACGCGTGTGAGTACCCTCTAGCGTGTAGATGCCCAAATTTGCGGTTCAATAGACCAGGTGTCCGAGTCTCAGTCTCAGGCTGAGGCTTCATGCGTAGTGAGCATCGGCGATCCAAAATTCTCTAGGAGCTTAAATTGTACATAGGTGTAAGTTGATAAGTGAACAAAATATGGAGAAAGAGTGTAGCAAACATTTTCGAGGCCTGAGAGGGATCCATTCAGAGTCGAAATTTCGAAGTCCTCACGACATATCGTATATTCAGCCCGTAAAGGTCGCATAAGGTCGTCTGAAGACCTTTCTTAGGCAAGGCTCACGAGTTTCCGCGTCGATGAAGGCGTGTCTGGAAGAAACGTTTGTGAAAGAACATTGGATAGAAGCCCGAGCACTGGTACGCCTCACATACTACACGTGCAGCCGGTGCATATATGAGCATCACTTACATAGGTGGGGTTCGATTCAAACTCTATGGAGTCCGCTGAACTCCGAAAGAGGTGCTTGATGTTCTCGCAAGAGTCCTTTCTTTGCATGTCGAATTTCAATCCCTGTAACGAGTGTTCGCAGGAAATGTGGGACGATGAAGACGGCGATTGCTCGGAAGACATAGATTTCTACGTGTGATTTCAATGAGTATTAATGAATATGGGGCAGGATGTGGTTTTGAATTAGCGAGCCCTCGAGCGCGGAAATGAATAATGTTACTTAGACCACGACAGATATGAATGGGATATGCCACTGCGTTGCATTCGCTTTCTGCACAGATGCCACCCAATTTGGTCAAGAGAGACTGCAAAAGTCTGGATCACCCCGACCTCTCACCTCTTCCTGCGCCGCAATATGAAAGATTCCACAAGTTCTTCGCTAGCTGTGCGAACAAGTATTTGCTCCCCTTTCATAGAAAAACCATGATCATCCACAGTGTCAGCTTTTGAAGACCTGTGTATCCGGCGAGACAGAATCACCGAGGAAGTATACATCCGTTTTCGGTCGTCGGACAGTTTTTGGGGTGCCTTTAATTCCGGGGCGGCTGGACGTCGCATTGTCGTACGAAGGTAGTTTTCATTCGGTGGGGGGGGGGGGGGGGGGTTCGCTCTCGAATGTCATTATCGCTGTGTACTAGTATCTGTCAGCGTACATTGGTACGGAGCATAGTTTTAGCTCGGCCACCCAACTTGCGCCAGGAATTGAGCATCATCCACCAGGGGTCCGAGCTTGGGTCCAGACTCTTGAACAAAGGAAATTGAATATTAAGGTGGGTAAAATCTCCGCTACTTCGAACGGAGATGTAGATCGGACATGAGGTCGGGTCGTACGGAAATTTCGACAGCAGGGACGGGTGTTCCGAGTGCGAGGCAACATTTACGACCTCAAGTCCACCGACGGCCAGGCGCTGTTTATAGATCCACCAGAACAATCGGCCATGATCGGCGAATACCAGGTTGCCTTTGTTTACGAGACGTGTCGAGGATTTGAAGGTGGTCCCGACGTGTGAGTTTACTATCTTTGTTATTACGACGATCGCGCCATGACACTTCTGAAGGAGCTTCGCTGGCGTACAGATCGCCAAGTGGGCAGGGAAGTGGCAATTCGGCACGAAGAGGGGTGCTTTCTTGGTGATGGTGGATTCCCAAATCACGTCTCTCCCTCAAAGCGTCAAGAACGTAATCCTGGAATCTAACGATAGGGACCTAAAAAACCTCAAGGTCATTACGCGCGTGTTCACTGCCAATTCGTATAGCCTCTACCTGTCCAATAAATGTAAGTATTTCCGCAGTTCGTCTTCTAATATCACTGATACATACACCTCGCACAGCCAAAGAACTTGTGAGAGTGGCACTTGCAGCCCAATCACCCATCCCATTTGCACAGGGGGTAACGGTGGGCGGTGAGTTGAATTTGGAATGGAGGAAAGAAGGCGCGACGGGAATGTTCCAAAGTGCGATCGGAAAAGAAGGAAGACTTGACTATACGCCTTTGTTCGAAGTAGAGACAGTTCGAGGGCCTGAAAGGAGGCGCGATAATGGACCGCGTGAAGAGGGGATTGAGAAGTTGGTTTCTTCTATTGCTATACATCTGCGAACTTACTTCTTCTCTCCTAACATTGTAGGTGGGACCAGACCCCCCTTCCTTGGGACACCCTCGATTCGGATGGCGAGGAGGAAATCGAAGTCCCTGTGAGATTCCTGTGGATGCTTGAAGCCTTTCTTGTACTGACAGTTCCTCTAGGAAGGATCGGACGGCGAAGATGACGACTTCTGAGCGTGGTTTCAAGTTTCTGTACCAAAACTCCGTGCGCGCGGGTTTCGATGAGCGATACTTTGTAGACGAAGGGAATTGCCAGTTGTTGGTGCTTACGAGTTTACGCGTCTGGTCACAATCCATCGTCATATAGTTAAACCTTCCACCGCGGATTTCAAGGCTTCTAAGCGAATCAGATAGTGTCTCTTTAGTCGATGGGTTATGCATATGAGGACGAACCCGAATCTTCGAAGACCCGTTAGTTTCATTTATCGAATGAATTCACCCCAATCTTTCTCTCCACACTTGCAAAATTATAAGTTCGAGCTCGCCAGAAGACGTATCTTCAGCTTGAATACTTGGCAGATACATAATGTAGGTTTGGGCTCTGCAGCGTCGTTCAGCATGACCGTTGAAAGGAAACTTCAGTTGGTACCCAGCGAATCGTGCCGCGTCGAAGTCGTGAGACATCAAGTACGCGTCGCGCCAACGCAGAACCTCCTCGTGTCGCAGCTCAGAACAGCCGTGACTCTAAACGACGCCGTCTCGTCTTGAAAACCCTCTGATCCATCGCGATGGCGAATCAAGCACAACCTGAAAACCAGCAACAGCTTCCAACGTCACTCGATGGCATTGTGGCCCTTATTACGTCTAGCACGTCACCCGTTGCCCTCGCGGAACAACTCCGCGAATTCTCCAAAAATCGAGATGGAGAACAAGAGCTCATCCTTGCGAGCTCGTTGCCGGGAGGCCAGGAACCCTTGGAGATATTGGACGTGAAGAATCATACTGTCGGATGGGCCTTTATTCTGTATGCCGTCTTTCTTTGAAACGTCTTTGTCTAATCGCGATTCTGAACGAGCTTGCGTAATTTGACGACCAGGAGCGCGCGGTTGGCTGCTATCGCTTCGAAGACGATCGAAACAGGAGTTCCGCCGTTGCAAGCATTATCTCATTTCTGCGAGAATCACGACCCAGAGCAAGCAGCCCTGGTTCCCGATCGAAGTGAGTTCTGCTACATTGCTTAATGGAATCGCGCTAAATCCTGCTTGAAGTGACTTTATTCGCTCGATCACTCGTCGAATACGTCGAACTATCGAACGAACATGAACTCCCGGCGTGTGTCCCTCTCCTCCTCACCCTCCTGAACCGATCGCAAGGCGGCCTCGCGACGCTCAGCCCGATCCACGCGCTGTTTGCTCGTCTCTGCGTACGCACGCGCAATTTCGACGTATCCTTACCCGTTCTTCGGACTCCCATTACGGCGTTCTCCCCGACTCATATCCCTTCTCAATCCCAAAGTCAATCAACGGCATCGTCATCCTCGCTAGCAGGCGCGATGGTCTCACAACCGTCTTCCGAGCGATCGACTGCGAAGTCACATTCCCAAAAAGGAGCAGGAAGCGAATTGCTGTTGAACTATACGGATCATCTCGTGTATCACTATGCTGGTGGTCTGACGTTCGCGGTACTGAACCATTGGGCTGAAGCGGAGGAGTTCTTTGAGATTGTCGTGACGGCGCCTATACAGAGTGTGCCGAGTGCGATTCAGTTAGAGGCGATGAAGAAGCTTGCGCTGGTACAGTTGATCCTATATGGAAAGGTGAGTGCTCTTTTGTGTAAGTCAAATGCCTTGATGACTGATCCTGAACCATTCTCTGTTCCATCCTTTCAGACGAAAGAACTCCCGAAGTACACCTCTTCAGCACTACCTCGACTATTCAGAAACTCTCCATACGCCGCGCTCGTCAACGCGTTCCCGCTCCAACGGCGTGAGCTTCGTGCGACTCTGGATAAGGAGAGGAGCGTGTTCGAGCAGGTGATTAAGCATCGAACTCCTTGTGCTCGACATGCCCTTATTCTTTCTCTGTATCTTCATCATTAAGGATAAGAATCTTGGCCTCGTGAACCTCGTCCTCACCTTCGCTCCGCGTTGGTGTTTGCAAAAGCTTACGGCGACGTACAGCACGCTTTCGCTGAAGGAGATCGTTGAACACGTCGGTCTCACAGATGGCACAGCAGGGACGGCGATAGAGCAAGCACGAGAGCTTGCATCAAGTATGGTTCGTCCTAAATAATACCTCCTCGTTCTCCTCTATGCAGGTCTGACCTGTTGTCCTCATCGGCAGATCGCGAACGGCGAGATTGCGGCGGAACTTGATGCAGAAGGCTTCGTGCACTTCGCTGACGTCGACCCGGCGCACGTCATCTCGAAAGAGAAGGTCGAGAGGCTCCTGCGCGGGGCCCAGTCGCATGCTTCGATGCTCGCGGATCTGGATAGGGAAGTGCTGAGGAGTAAAGAGTTCTTGGGCAAGGTGCGTCGTCGTCGCATTAGTTTTAATAGCCTTTACTGATCACTCACTATTGCGACTTCGTTCCAATCAGGCATTGAAGAACAGAGATGACGGGTGGGGTGCGTCGGAGGATGATATGATGTTCGGCGGGATGGCGGAGATGAAGGGCCGTGGTCATGGGATGGATTGGGCGGAGGAGAATCTGTTTGAGTAATGGTGGAGGTGAAGACGATGAGCCGTCACCATATATGCATAGCCGCATCGCTGTCGGGAAGGAAAGAATATCAAGTATAGTATAGTGCACTTTTCACCTCTATGAATTTGTGCAATAAATGTAGAATCTGACAATCTTACACAGCAAGTTTTTACGTATCTCTTGAGAGCAATGTGAGTGCGCACCACCAATTCTGTCCCGTCGATTCTCTAACATTCGCTCAGATCCCCCTGAGAAACCCATTCATAATATTGAGGTGTTTCGGAATGAACAATTGACTGGAGCTCGTTCCTGGCTTTCTGGTCTTTAGCTCATGGTTTTCCTACCTCGTGAACCATCTTATTCATGAATGTCAGATTCCGGAACTTCGAGTTCTCCGGCAAATATACTCTTGACGTATCAGACGACTTGATACAAAGATCGGTATGTGTATAAGCTTTAATTTGTCTCCTTAATTAACACGATACTTGCCGTACGCTGAGCATGCCGCCCAATCGGTGTGAACGCTCTCATCAGTGTCACCCGCAACTCTAACCCTCGCACGTCTCAAGGTGTCGCTGCGGCTTTCGTAACTCGAGGCTTTCGAGGATGCTCAACTGCCTGCAATGATGGTAAGTGACTGGTAGCGAATCCAAGTTGTTGATTGATTGCCTCGCCTAGACGAGTGATTCGCGCCGGGTTGTAAAGGGAATACACGTACGTGTATAAGGAACGATCCATCGGTGAATCATCGTTATTCGTGGCCTCTCACTTTGAGGATTTCACCGGATCTGAGTGCTTCTGAGTCTAGAAGCCGAGCCTCCCCTCGTCCTCGATGAGCTGCCGTGCGTGTATATCAAGATAGACATCTATCTGAGGACCGATTCGCATGTTCATCGAGTTATTTTGATGGTGTATTCACATTCGACTCATCTTCGATCACGGACTCACGACCCACCCGAGGCCTAGAGATCTCCAGATTTTGAGCGTCGCGCATTGTCGGTAAGTCGTTACACTATGTTATTGATCATATCTCACTCACGACATGCAACAAGGTCAAAGCTCTTGATTCATGAACATCCGCTTTTGTCGTGAATCGACGAAACAAGAGCAAAGACCACAGTATGCGCGCCTTTTTGAGCGCTAACGGTGATCATCTGCGCCGAGTGCTTCTCATCCAGCTGTCAAATAATTATGGTTCAGACCCGCACGTATATTTTTGATTTCGAGAGAGTGAGGGAAGCTCGTCTTATAGCTGGCGCGATAGGTAGTCATCCTCGTAGGGTGCTTCGTTCAGGCCCCCTCCCCAGGTACCATCCACGAGTGGAGTCGTCTGTCCTAGGTTCCTGCTCCAACGTACAGAAATGTCGTCCTCTAGAGAGCAGCGTCCCAATTTCAATACATTCGATACGAGCGTCACCGCGACCACTCTTACGAATCGACATAATGAAACCGAGAATGTTATTGAGAAAGGGGGATCCGATGGGAGCGATGTACTTTTTTTCAACTCGTTATTTTTTCCTTATTTCCTTAATGCGTCTGTTGCAAGATCGAATCTGAAGCCGGCGAGCAAGTACATGTAGAAGAGAAGGCGGAGGAAGAGGTCGCGGAGCAGAAGAGTGACTTGGTGAGTAAATACATAGTGGCTATCAATATCCTTGATTAATATTCTGCAGCTTCTCGAACTAGCGATGACGACTGCGTTTGCCAGTCTAACGTGAGTCACGAGTAACTTTCCAATATATTCTCCTGGTTAATGTCAATTCATCACATAGAAATGGAACACCAATCGTCGACGCGTCGGTCGGTGCTCGCGATACTATGGCATTCCCACCGCTGACATCGTTTTAGAGCGTCACATCTTACCTCTGTTTCTTCGCCCTAGTATGGTGGGTATGGGCGAGCCAGGTCGCATACAATGTTCGATTCTGCACGAGAGACTGGATCAGGCGCTCCTTCGTCTGCGCGCAGCTCGTCATATTCGGCACTCTCGCGTCGTTCACCAACGATTTCGACATCTTCGTCGGGATTCAGAACGACTCGAGCGATCAGGCGACGCAGTTGCAGCTCCAGCAGGACGCGCTCGTTGATTTGCATATCATCGCCGCGGGGAATGCGAGGCAGAATCGGCTTCCTCGTTTGAATGCGAAGGGGATCTCCATTGTGCTTGGGGCGAGTCGGTTGGTTCTTCTTGCGCAATACATATGTGGTGTGTTAAGAATCGACTCTAATTTGCTTTTTGAAGTTTAACAACATTTCTTTTCAAGCTAAATACATCCCGCGACCGGTTTCGGGAAAGAAAAACTCGGATTCAAAAGCGAACGAAACGAAGCCCCGCGACAAACTGGAAATCGCTACTATCGACGTTCACATATACACCCTGATGTTCTCTATAGTGTGCTACTTCGTGGCTTTGGGCGTGGTCGAGAAGGAGAACCCAAGCAGGGCGGACGATATCATCAAAGTGGTTCTGTGGTACTTACCGGTAGTGGTCGAGATTGCGACGCACTTCATTCTGGTGCTAAGGAAGAAATTTGTGGAATATCCTCCCGACGCCGTCTTCATGAGGGGTATTACATTGTTCACGGTTGTGTTGGGTGTAGGTGAGCGATACCTCCCAAAAACCCACCCTTCACGCGCATATACTCACTTTTGTTACCTCAAGGGTTGGATCAGGTGACACAAAGTTTCCAATTCATCGTTGGGAACGACTCTACCAAGGCTGCTGGCGTTGGACTCATTATCTCAGGCGCAGTCATATTCCTATCACAGTTCGCTCTCTACTTCGGGATGCGCAAGGATGAGACCTTCAACAAAGGAGAAACGGGTCCTCTGTGTAAAACTATTCTTCCTTGGTTTTTCTCGCATTATATGCTACTCAGCTCTTTGATTGTGGTGATGCAAGGTGAGTACCGGTCAACAATTCATATCATAAGTCAATTCTTATCTTGGTATTTAGCGACGGCGCAGATTATGCAGTTCGGGGTAGGTCGTCTGATGTGTGTTTGTCCTTCCGGTATGCTGACAAAAAATTCAGAATATCGTCGTCGCTATGCAGACGTCGTTCAACTTGATTCAAGAGCTCAACCAGGAGCTCGTGAATACGAACTATAATTTCACGTTCGTGCAGGAAACCAGTTTTCCCAACCTCATCAAGCCCATGACCGATATTGGGCTCTCCGTCCAGACTGCAATCGATTTTGTGAACACTGTGATTTTCGAAACTCCGTTAAAGCAGGTCAATCCCAATGGTACTGATGTTCATACGGGGGCTCAGAACGCAGTCCTACAGTACGGTGTGTTCGTGACGGAAGAGATTCTGCATGTGAGTACAATGGTGTTGCCTGTCGAGCTATACCGGAGAGCTTACCGATCGCACATTTCTTAGAACCTGAACGTGCTTCCTGACCCGACATCTGAACTCGCAGAACGCATCACGATCTTTACGGAGTATGCGCCGTACAACACTACGGCAGTGAACCTGGACACCTACAACACGATCCTGACCGAGATTTACACCATGCATGCCAAACCCGCCTTGTGGTTCTTCGGCGCTGCAGTAAGTCGGGATCATTCGATTCCCTCTCTGGACCTCATAACTTACCGACCGCAACTCACAGGGCTGCACTCTTTTGTGCTACGCGCTGTTGGTTTTACTAAAGCCACGAAAGATGGACGCACATCGCATAGGACTCGTCGTTATACGTTCCATATTCGGCTTCGCCACGATCTTTTTGTCCTTACTTGACAAAGGCGAATCGAACATGATCATCACTGCTGATGGTAACATGGAGGGATCGAAGATATGGGACATAGCTTCGAAGTCCTGGATGTATGAGACTTTCACCTTTGCATTCGACGTGATAGATGCTGATTAACGTTCTTTATATGCAGTTTACCCATTTTCGCGATTATCCTCGCGGTGGAACAAGTTCTCGAGTACATCTTGAACAAGAAAACGAAGCATCTTAAGAAGGACTCGTCCGAGAAACCTTCAAACTAGTCGAGGACGGCTCAACCTTGCACCGCTTTGAGAAAAAACGTCTTCAAACGAAATGTTATGACCGCAACAACAACGTCCATCATTTTCTCTTCGCAGATCTTCCTTCACACTCGATCCAGCATGACCATTCGCATATTTTTGCTACGATTCGAAAACACGCTTTCGATATTATTTCCTGCTTGTCTCACTAAAAGCATGTGCATACACCCTGGTAGAATGAAATTTTTGTCTCACCTTTGCTCCGCAATAATCACCAGCTTGAGGTCGGGGTGCTCGGCTTTCGCTCAATGAATTCCCAAGCCCAACTGTTCGTCGTAAATGAACGTGAGCGAGAACGTCCAAGAGAGACAGGCGGGCGAAGTTGTCACGCGCCGATCGACGGGCTGTGACAATCTTAAATTCCTGATATAGCGTTGCATAGCCTTTTGTGTAAATCTTGGGGTTTGTCGGTGCTTCTGGTCGCGAGTGTGACACGACGACACGTCCTCATCCTCGACTGTGTCCGGTTCGCGGGAGGGCAATTTGGACGGTCAACTTTCTTTCTTCTCCAACAACGGCGACGACAGCGACGAACATAAAACAGCGCGTCCGACGTCGAGCGCATCGCCCAGCGCGCCGTAGGTACGTGTCTCAGTTCTCAATGATGGCGCAAGACCCGCCAAGGGTGCTAAACCGCGTATGGCTTGAAGACAGGCAGCGTGCCAGGCACCAGCGTCGACGACACCCTTCCTCTTCGCTCGATGTTGTCGCTGTAGGTTGGCCGACTGGTTTCCGTGCTGCACGTCGTGGTCCCCAACGACGGCAACAACAACAACAGCGGTTTGCCGGTGGAGCCGAACGACGCTCGCTTGACAGTGTCCCTTAGAAAGAGATAGATCATCGCAAAGACCCGACCGACCCAAAGGCACGCTCCTTTTCGACGTCCACATTCTTTGACCAAAACCAAACCTCCTGCTGTGCTGGGACCAGGCGTTCTGAAACAGCAACTCTCTCGCCTGTCTTTACCTGCTCGCCGCCCAGTCAATTCACTCCCAACAACGCTCTGGAAGCAAATCAATTGCTCGTACTCTTCATTTATCACCGCCCCCCACACGTGTAGGGCCCGCAATCTCTTCTGTTTGGCGACCCCCTCCTTCGACGTTGTCTTCAGCAAGGCGTGCTTCGGGAACCGTCGTCGACCTCAAGAACGTTCGACGTCGTTGTTCTAACCTGGACTTCCCCCTTCGCCATCACGACGTTTTCACCTGTTGATGCCCGATAACTTACACCACATCTCAAAAGCAGACTTAGTTTCTTTCTCCTCGTCATCATACACGCAACTTGACGCCCCCAAAGAGTCTTCAGTCGATGGAACTCTTTCAGATCTGCAGTGAGTTTTCTTCGCTTTTTTTCAAGAGGGTTGTGGATGGCGGGGTTTGAAGGACGAGGCGACGAGGAGGCGAACTGCGGTGGCTGAGAAGCGAAGCGTCTATGGGAGAGGAGGGACATCGAATGCTTGAAATTGGTCACTGACTTGCTTTTTGCAGTGATATACCATTCGCGTCCGTAAATTCTTGGACGACCACGTATACCCAAAGGGACCTTACAGACTTCACGTATATACGAAACACGTTCGACTTTTCACCTTCATCAAGCCCTTTCCCCTCCTCTTCCCCGACCGCTCTGATCGACGCTGCGAACCACGTCGACATTGTTCAACTTCACTTCGAACGAGGTCGTTCAGGTGCTCGCCTGCCTCTGCCGACGACTCCACCTGCCCCATCCGCTCTCGGGAACTCCGTTGTGGACAGAACTGATGTCCACACAGCGTGCAACACTCGTAGCCTGTCACCTTCATTTTCCTCGTTGACAATTATACGTGGGCCGGAGGTCACCCCCCCAGTGGTTGGGTCGAGCACCTCCACGCGTCGTTCGGCCTCCTTGGCTCGCGTAGGCCTAGTGGACGACTCTTCGGATGCGTCGACGCGTTCGCGGGCCCAAGCGACGACGTCGAAGGCCTTGTCACGCAGGCAAGCTCCGTCGTCGACTCCAACGCCAACGCTGGACGTCCCCCCTCTTCCCCTCTTACCGACGACCACAACCACCATGTCTCTCGATCCGACCACGACCACATCCTCACTTACGACATCCTCTCTGACGACTTCATCGATCTCGACAACTTCTTCAACTCCCCCTCCGACTTCCCCAACCTCGCTTCCCCCTTTGACAACATCCGCGCCGACGACCCTCTCATCAAGTCTTCCCTCCTCGTCACCCTCCTCGACACCGCCCTCGTCGAGCTTCTCCTCCTCTACCTTTGGTTCTTCCGCTTCCTCCTCAGCAGCTTCCTCACCCTCGCCTCCCCGCACTTCGGCGTCGCTTATGCTTACCCCATCGAGCCGATCGACGCCGTCTTCGATCAGCTTTGCATTGCCAACGTCGATCAGCATTGGTATCTCCATTGGCGATGATCCTACATCAAGTCCGAGTTTTTCCGTGACGTTGGGCGAGAGCACGGTTTCGATACCTACTGTGTTTCCGACGATATATTCGACAAGTTCGAGTACTTCGGATTCATCGTCGTCTACGTCGGATAGCAGTTCAACATCGTCCTCGACTTCGGACTCGTCGACTTCTTCTACCTCATCGACCACGACCACGACCACATCCTCCTCTACGTCCTCGACTTCCAGTTCTACTACAAGCACTACCAGCTCCACCTCGTCTATCTCATCGACATCCTCTTCTTCCACGTCGAGTACTTCCTCTACGTCATTGACTTCATCTTCCCCCAGCCTGACGAGTAATACTATTGGGATCGCATCTCTCAGTACGATTGTTACGTGAGCACGGTTGCTTCTCAATTCATTGAACGCATAATGAAGTCTAATTTATGGTTTAGCACGAGGATATCAGAGACGACATTAACTGCTCGGACAACCTCGTTGACAACAAGCGTTGTTTTGGAACCGGCGCACGCTAGTACAGTCACTTCTTTCACAGCGACGTTCACCCAAGTGTACACCACGACTAACAACGCTGGGAACCCGACGATAGTGACTTCCGTCGTAATTTTGCCAAGTCTTAGTCCTAACGACAACACTGGCGGGTCGAAGCAGTAAGATCCTTCGTGCACTAAAAATAGAAAAACTCTTAATAACCTCTTCATTGATCGTGTATAGCTTGCGTACTGGCGCCGTCGTCGCCATCGTTCTGGTGTGCGCATTGACTGCTCTCGCCGCGCTATCGGGCCTGTTATTTGCTATGCGAAGACGAAGACGACGGGCTGCTATGGAGGACGGAACGCCGTCGCGTATGCGAGGTGGGCAACCCCCAATGTATCAGTCAACGGGATATGGGGCTGGGATTGTTGGTGCGAGATCGAGAAGTGGTTCGTTGGGTGTTCGTCGGACGTCGCCGCTCGCTGACGAGGATGACGATATTGAGTATGGAAGCGGGGGAAATCACTCGTACGAGCATCGAGATATGATTGCTGGGGTGGCGGCAGGCGCAACTGGTCGGGAGGCGGCAAATTGGATGGACTCTCCCCAAAGGAATTCGATCTATGGATACGCGATTTCTCCGGTCGACGGGTCAGCGACAGTCGGCAGGCCTGGGAGAGTCAGAGCGAGGTCGTCAAGTTATGAGACGAACGTCATGCGTGACAACGGGTACGACGCCGAGGACGTGCAAGCGAAGAGGCGCAGCGACGCTAGCGGTGTTGAACCTGCTTCCTGGCTACGGTCGAGTGTTGTCGGGCATTCGAGCAATCGTAACTCGGGACTGGAGTTGGATCCGTTCGTTGAAGGAGAGTTAGCTGCGCAAGCCGCTTATATGGCTCAATTCTCGCCAGACTCTGAATTAGGATTGGGAGGTGAAAGGATGAGTCCACCGAGACGAAGTCTGTCATACAATGACGCCCAAAACGCCTCACGCGGTGGTCCGGATGAGTCAACAGTCGTTCGACCGGGTTTCGCTGGTTCCGTCCTCCTAAATCGTGCAAGTCGCTCAGGGCCCATTCCAATCATTGGTGAAGGAGTTGCTTCGGGATCTGGCTCTGGCTCGAGTTCAGCAAGCGGGTTGGCGTCGCGATCAGTCTCAGGATTGGGGCTTTCGACTGCGCCAACTACTGTTGAAAATAGGCGTATCAGCTTCTCCTTACTGCCTACGACGACTCAAACGCCTCCAAGCGCATGGACTGCAGCAGACAAAGGGAAGGGAAGAGAGACGAATGTGGATCCGGGATCAAACTCATCGGTGGGCCATGGCGATTCGTCGGAGCGTTTGGTGCGTCCTGGCCAACGTTCTCAGTCTTCGCTCGAGACTTCATCGCAGGGGCATGGATTGAGGGGACTGGGTGGCATATTGCAAGCCGCTTCTTCTCAAGGACACAGTAGCGCGTCGGACGAAGGCAAAAGTCACCTTTCTGGCGGGACGCAATCTGGTAGCTCCGGGTCAGGATCAGCGTCGAACTTAGGGTCAAATTCACGGTCAAGCTCACGCCAGAAGGGAAAGAGTAGTAAACCGTCAAGTCCTTCGCCTGACTCTGGGTTCTTTGGCTTGACCAGGCCGTCACTGTCCAGCTTGCGAGCGAAGTTCAAGATTGGGAGTAGCTCGAGATCACGCTCGCCCTCACCGCCAGACCAGGAGCTTGAGAAAGGCGGCTTCGCTGGAGTCTTGACGTCTTCTCCTGGTCGAGCCAGTTTCGATGTCGCACCCAGGCGGACGAGTACCTCAGTTTCCTTACCGACACGTCCGTTCTCCACGTTCTCTGCGGCATCGATTTACTCGCAAGCGGGAGTACCATTGTCGAATCGTGATCGAGTTTCATCGGCGGACAGTAGGACACGAGGAAGCTGGACGTCGCCTCCATCGCCCGTTCTATCTTTCGCGCAACGCAAGTCGCCCCGTCGAGCCTCCCAACCTGGACCCATGCCGAATTTCCCAAGACCGCCTCCGGTGTCGAACTTGATGTTCAGATCGGCTGTAAGCAACAGCGCAGCGTTCACTTCATCGTCTGGACCGAGTCAAAGCCAGAGCGCTTTCGTACCTACACTCACCGCGATTGCTGCTACGCCGTCGCCGTCAGTTGGCGGGGGGACGAATAACAATGTGGAAGGTCTTCTCGATCCCTTGCTTATGTTGCGTCTGCGCGAACAACCGAGCGTTAGCACCATCGGCCTGCACGACCATGAAGATTACTCAAGGCCGTTCAGAGCGGTTAGTATTCATTTGTTTATAGACATCTGTTTGTCACGTACTGACATCCTGCCATTTCTTACAGTGGGTGCAAAATCGGCAGGACAGTTCTACGAGCGTAGGCTCCGTTAACACTGGAGCGTCTGGCGCTGCAGACGTGGGTCACGGTCCTAACCGCAACTCGAGTCCGGATATCTCTTCTCTCCTGAGCATCACAACTGCAAGTCGACCTCGAACGCCGGATATAGGACAAGATTAGCGACGGTTCTATTGGCGCCCCTTTCGCTTCGATTTCCTTCCTCGTGGTTACTGTTCCCCCTTTCTCGTCTCTTCTCGACGCTGCGATATATACGGGACTTCACTTCACATTTCGGTGCATTTGCTTCGCTACAGTTTCAGAAGCATTGCGAATTGCGGATGGTTGGATGGATGGGATCGGTCCTCCCGTACATGAAAGTAGGACCTTTGGATTAACTCGACCTATGGAGGATATTCACCGTGGATTCTATGGATTCTGCCTGTCATTCAGACTCTTGTTGCTCAAGACTTTGATTGCTTTGTGCTCTTTATTGCATATCGTTTGTTAATTTAGATCTTCAACACTTGACTTTTAGCGTAGTACGATTGCTTGTTTTATAGTCATGTTTGTCATTTCTTCGTAAGGTCTTTCAACTAGGCCTATACAACTGTAATACAATTGCAGCCTCTTTGTGTGGAGGTTCAAGTTTGCTCTTCATCTTCGACGTTGACGACGAACCCGAAGACCGCCGGCGCCAAAGTCGTGGCGATGCCGTGAGAAAGAGCTCGAAGAGAAAGGTGAACTTGAAGTCGAACGAACGGGAAGTCCTTCGAAACAACCACCATGTCGTCGATTTTATCCTCAATTTACCTTCCGGACTGCCTGGCCCTCTTGAGATTCTCTTATACAACTATAATGACACAGAAATCGTCTGAATCTCGAAGGCCCCAAAGTCGGGCGCAGGCATGGCCCACTGACCATGCCGCTATGGAACTCGAGGTGCAAAAAAGCAAGAATCTCTTCTACCTATGCTTGACTTCAGATCGCCGCAAGATACCTAACAAACTACTGCGATGATATATAGGATCATGATTGCAGCTAATCTAGATGGTGGAGTCTACCTTTTCTCCCTTTCTCAAGTTGCGCGGCCGGGAACTTGACGAACAGCAACATCTTCGACTCACGCGAAATCCAGATATGCCGCAGGACTCGGACAACTTCGAGCTCACCTGCCCGAAGGAGAATCACTTGACAAAAGCTGAGGCTTGCGCAGAAATTCTTCTTCGCGAGGGGAAAGTTTTCTCATCGTCGAGACGTTCAGATATCGTGATCCCAAAAGAACGCATTTCGATTCCGAACTTTCGAAGGGCTCTCGATTCGAACTTCAGAGCATGGCGACAGCAAAACGATTTGAAATCAAAGCTAGACTCGACTTGAACCCAGTGGGATGTGCCTCGCGCTCGTGCACAGCGTACAGTGAACCGCACGCACATTGTAAGAAAATGAAAGTGAATAAGATTTCTCTTTATAACCCTTTCTAACTTCCACCCTCTAGGTTACTAATGGTCACCTATGTCTACGGCTGCGTAGAATACGCCCGTCGTTTCAAATTTTGACCCTCTATAGTGAGTCAAGACTATATCTCGCAAGGGTTCCCCGAAACGGTAGAACGCACAAGAAGATTATGGCAGCATCATTCGGCATCTTCACGGTCTAGCTTTGAAGGTGCGGCCCGTTCTTAGGTGTAATTGGAAATGTTTATCAAACTCATTGTTTGGATGGCGGAATGACTGTTCGTGTTCATTTATAGCAGCAATGTGCATGTGAAAACGGATGCAGGATCGCGGGCTTATCCTGTACGCCCGCTTTCGAAGCTCTCGACCTTGGCCCGCGCATTCTTCAAACAAAGCTCGTGGCTCTGTGTCGGCGTCAGTGGCGTTTACTCGACTCAATCAAATTGATTGGACGTCGGTTGTGAGCTCGTCCAGAACGCATAGCGAATAGATGTCTCGATGCTTGGTACGCAACCTCTTCATCATGGGCCGATCCCAGTACGTTGACACTCATTCAATTTCTACATTTTTACCTCAGAATTGCTGCGCCAAGCCGTGCGGCACGCAGCACATCCTTCTATCCCTTGCAAATACGAGCCCGCGACTGTCATTAGGAAGTAAGGAAGTTCCTTCCCTCACTTTACGTTATGAGAAGCGTTTGGTTGCCAATGGAGAAGGTGCGAACTTTGCGGTCGCTGATCCAATCACTCTCACTTATTGACAGAGGAGTCTACTACGAATGCCATCTATTCCAGCAAATGAGTCGGTGTTCTACACTTTGCGGACGCATCTTGTAGAGCATCTCCATGGCCGTGCACCATAATGGCGCTCACTCACTTCGCCCATCCGTAAATATGCATCGTATATAAAGGGTGGGCTATTCGACAGCCTTCCATTGACAACAGCTCCCCCAAACATCAGTTCTCTTCAACACAACTACTTCAAGTGTTTCAGAAACTCAATATCTAGACAATGAAACGCGTCCTTGTTTTACACGGTCATACCGAAAGTGCCCACCTCTTCGGAAGGAAGTTCAACGACATTCGCGATGCGCTGAAGGACGAAGTCGAATTCGGTGCGATGCTCCGTCCTTTCGCAATCGATATCGTCACATACTAATTTCTTTCCCTTGTCTGGGTCGAAAGTGTTCCTCGACGCACCCCACCTGCTTACGCCTGTCGATCCTCAAGGCGCACCCATCTTTTCCACAGCGCCGCAGTTCGAAAAGCTCACACATCTGGACCCGCAGCAGCCGACGGACCTCACGCCTCGCGCTTGGTACTTCCACCTCCGTGATGCGCAGGACGTATGGGCCGTCAGCCAGAGTCTCGTGTACATTCGCAACTTCATAGAGAAGGAGGGACCGTTCCAAGTTCGTTCTATTCATGCAATTTTCACCGTCGCATATGATCCTGAGTTCTTGATAGGGAGCCATGGGATATAGTCAAGGAGGTGCCATGGCTGCTCTCCTCGCGGGTTCAGTGAGTGATGCATAACTATATCTGAATATTTACTACAAATTTGTATTTAGCTGGAGAACCCGGAGCACATGCCACATTTCAAGGGCATCAAGCACCCTCCACTGTAAGTCTACTTTGATTCCAGTTGAGATACATAAAAAATTATCGTTTCTGATAGGGAGTTCCTTATTACGTTCTCGTCGTTCATCATCCCGAACGTTGGGTTCGAGGTCCCGAAGAACATGCGCACTCCTACTCTGGTAGTGCTGGGCCTCACGGACACCGTCGTGCTCCCTGAGCACACCCTCGCTTTCTCCAAGCAATTCTGCAAGCCCAACATGCGGCTCGAGGTGCACACTGGAGGTAAATATCTTTGAGAGAGAAACTACTCGTCAGATTCACAATGTTATTGTAATGTTTGCCAGGCCATTACGTCCCCCGCCAGAGTCAATGGCGTACGTTCCTCATCGAGCTTCTTGGAGCATTCGCGAAATCTCCCGACAGCGCGAGCGGATCGGTTACCGTGCCGCCCCTCTTCCAGCCGAAGTTCCACGGTATCGACATGCAGACTTCTGCCTTCGCGAATGCTATGCTGCCATTTGCACCTGGAAGTGCGTCGGACGTTGCCAAGCCCAAGGCACAAGAACCGGTTAGAAAGAGCAGGCGCAAGTCATGGACGGAGGTCATGCCGAGGACTGCATGGGAAGGAGGGTTCGAAGAGATGGATGAGATCGACGAAGAGGAGACTGAGGTCGCAGCGATGGAACCTGTCAAGTTTGATGAGGGATACAGCTTTGGTGCTACAGCGGCAACTATCACGAAGGGACTCGATCCGAGCGCTCGTGTTCACTTCTTCGAAGCGGATGCTCCAGGCGGCACTCGAGCGTCCCCTAGACCGAAGAGCGACTCTGCGACCTCGTTCAATATCGACGTTTCGACGCCTTCGACGCCCTCTAGCTACTCGGACGACGGATTGTCCGAGCCATCCCCGACTCCATCTCCTCGCTTCCAGCCAACAGTCCCGGCCTCGATCTTGCTGAAGAAATCCGACTTCACGTCGAAGAGCGACCGCGCGAAGGCCGGTGGAAGTGGTCGCCGTGCCTCTTTCCAAATCAATTTAGGGAACGGGAAGAAAGTGGAGGTGGAGGTTCCGGAGGGTGGGTTGCGCTTCAAGACGACGGGCGGGCGCGAGATCGTATTGCAGTCTTCGTACGAGCCTGACGAGGTTCCCTTCGACTATGCCATCGATCTCGAGAATGGCTTCGCGAATGTTGACGATGGCCAGGAGGTATTGACGGATGGCGCTTGATTGTGCCATAGCTTCATGTAACTACTCTCAGTCGTCGCAACTGTCTGTTTACATGTAAAGTTTTCATAGAATGATACTAATTACATTTGATATTTCGAAAATGGCCAGAACTACACAAATGGCTTGGTTATATGCACTCCAGATTCCAAATCACTCCCTTCGTCTTTTCCGTCTGGGTGCGTCATGGTCGACATAATGGAGGATATCTCAGGCCTTTCATACCTAAAGGACGAGTCATGTACTTGTAAAATGCAGTTGTCAAGGGACTTACCCTCTATCATCCAACGGTTCGGTGACAGCCGCTGGTCGATCTGTACTCGAATTGAAGGCGATATCCGAGATCGCGTTAGGATTCCATTCGGAGACATATTGTTTCTTGTATCCATTGTATCCAAAGCGTTTCGGAACGAACAAAAGCACAGATAGATAAAACTGCTGCATTTCTGGAGTTGTTCCAAAAACACCGAAGAATATGACGGCATGGAGGACATAAACCCACTCATCCCACTTCACGTTGAAAACATCCCATTTGTCCATGCTCCAAAGACTGGCCGGCGTCTGTAGGATCGAGCTGAGCGAGAACCCGGGAAGTTGTCCGCCTACGCCGTTGTGGACGTTTTTCCAACTTATATACGGATAATTGAGTGAGGAGTCGCTGCCTTTCGAAATCTGGGTAACAACGATGGTGATAAGAACGGGCACGTTGAAGAGTGTGTCCAGGCATGCGACCATCATGAGTCTGTTATATCTGTTGCGTGTGACGTATTGTCCGCTCGAAAAGAATTCATTCAATTCTTTGCGGCGATTCCAAAAGGATCGCAGAGTAAGAGCTGCGAATGAAGGGAGGGACCCATAAAGCCTATAATGTTAGACTGATGCCTGCCCGATACTGAGTACGACGTACGAGCAATAAGTGCGGACCCTAGGCTGAGGATCGTAACGGGTCCGTAGTCAATAATATACCCAACGTAGCTGTAGACCACCGAATAGCATCCTAATTCTTCGAAAATCTCGAATCGCACGGGCTGGACAATGATGACTGTCAATAAAGATTCAAAAATCAGAAAAATGTCGAATTTGAAGCGCGATTTGAACATACAAAGAGCCATTACGATGATGGGTAACCCAAGAATGAGGCTAAGCTCGAAAGCCATAGTTCTCCGTTTCTGTAAGCTCCCGACTTCATTACACGGCGCGCATAATTGTGATACGGACCTGTTCTTTGGTCGTGACGAGGGATGGCTGAAGGCGCGTCATTTGATATAAGCGTAGACAGAGTACAAAGGCGCAAGCACGAGTGCCAACACTTGCTCCCACTTGCAATTTCGTCGCTGCGAAGACAAATCAGTACAACTCAGAACATAGACAATGACATGAAAGGAGTTCACCAATGTCACACCAAACAGGGATAACGACATTGACGTTGTCGTGCCAGATGATTGTATCCACGAACATCTGAAAACAAAACACGGCAATCCATATAGCATAGCCCCACACTGCGAGGCTGAGTTTGCGGACTCGGGACGCCAAAGGTAACAGTGCCAAAATCACCCCGATAAAGTTACCTATGGGAGTTATTGGGTACGGTGTGAGCGCGTACATGTCGGAGTCGAGTGGAAGTTGCTCACATTTCCCTTGCGCCTTTATATCGGTCTCGAGGTCAAACGAAACTAATATCAATCGGGTTGGGAATGTGTTACAATGTGACATAACATGATACATACTTGATCGAATGCAGAGATAAGGAGAGCGCTCGCTCGATATCGTCAACAAGATCGAATGGGAACGCTCGAGCACGCTTTGAAACCATGGCATGCTTGAGATATATCTCGTTCGTGTCCTCGATTAGGTGTCGCGGCGAATGTTCCTGAGGCAATTTCGACTGCGAACTGTTGTGAAAAAAATCAATACGGATGAAGTATCTGCCAGAAGGAGCTTGGGAGCTTGAGAACCTGAATACACCTAATAAACCTAAGATGGAGGGGAGAAAAGAAAGTCAACATAGAGACTCGGAGTTCCAGGCCTCCAAGATTTCGGTGGAAATGGAGAAAATACTGACTTGCATAGAGCACCGAGAAAATTGTGTAGCTCCCTCTATTCCACCTGCCAGTGGAGGATGTTCCCACGAGAAATCGTGCAATGGACAAGTCCTAGAGTCTGACGCTCGGGAGGAACATTCATTCGGTATTTCCTGTTACAAAGGAGCTGATCGCTTGACACCGCATCGTGTAAACAATCAAAATTCAGCTGCGGAAACAAAGAAGCGACAGTTGAGCGATATGGAGAACTCACGAAAGGCTACATTCGTTCCAAGGCCTGGGCAATTCGCAGAGCAATCGCGTCAATTCATCAACAACACTGACATCGAGGCTATTACAGTGATGCATTGTAAGCCATTACCATTTAGACAGTTTGTACAAGAATGCAAACATACATACCTCGTATCCGAAACGTGTGCTGTATGTTCACGACGCGGTGATTCGTAAGGTCCATCGAAGTGCACCGCCAATAGGATCGCGGAGGAGCACGACCGAGCAGGTTTTCAAACGATATTTCACACTTAATGCGATGGTCTCTACGTCAACAGTTTCATGTAGAGAAAAAATACGTGCCGCCGTTCTGAGCCTTTCTGAAAATGAGTAGCACCGGGGAAAAGAGACAGGTCATTGGCAGAAGACGACTTGAAAATTCAAAGTTCAACCAAGCGACGACCGGCCCTAAATGACACTGGACTTTGCCGAAACAGATCTACCGGCCCTAAACCACGGTGGATGGCGATGTCAGTGAATACCTACCTACCTACCTACCTACCTACCTACCTACCTCCAATCTTTCGTAGACGGTGAGTTTGGTGCAACTTCGTTTCAAGCGTATTGCGAATAGAATTATCTGATGGTTCTTTCTCTTTGTATTTAGATTATTGTGCCATGTCTTATTTTAAAATTGTACTAAGTAAGTCCATCTGCGCTTTCACAGGTTTCCAGATCTATAGTACTACGAAGAACCGCACCGTCAGAGATATAATTGGAGGCTGGGAGCAACACTGTAGATAAAGAGCTCACTTGAGTGATGCGGGAATAGATTCCATTCTCTGATCCGGGTTGGAGATGAACTGGACGTCCGAAAGTGTATCCGTGTCGGAAACTCTTCTGGTGCCACAACGATTTGGGACGAAGCGGAATAGGTTTCGGTAATACCTTCGCATTTCTGGTGTCGTACCAAAGACGCAAAAGAACATGATTGCATGAACGACGTAAAGCCATTCATCCCACTTTACGACGAATACACCCCAAGTATCCATTCCCCACGTATTGGCCGGAACCTGAAGAATAGAGGAAAGTGATAGTCCGGGAGCATTTCCGCCCTCTCCCTCGTGCACGTTCTTCCAACTTTTAAAAGGAAAATTCAAGGGAGATTTATTACCCTCCAAGATGCTCGTTACTAGGCTGACCATGAGCACAGGGAGGTTGAAAAGAACGTCGAAGTATGCAATGACCATGAGTCGATTGTATCTGTTGTATGTCATTTCTTGGCTAGTCGAAAAGAATCCTTTCATCTCCTTACGATGTCGCAAGAATGTGCGCGTGGTCAATGCTAATTTTCGAATCAAAACTCATCAGACATTCGTTTACGGTCGACCGTCAAGTGAAACTCACGAGCAAGAATTACACATGCCAAACTAGATATGAGCGACGGGCCGTAATGGATTGCGTATCCCACATAACTGTATACCGATGTCGTACAGCCCTCTTCTTCGATAATTTCAAACCGAAAAGGTTGTGAGATGACGGCTGATTTTATGCAATATTAGAACGGATTATAAGAGAAAAAACTATTAACTTACAAAGAGCCATGATGAGGACCGGAAATGCGACTATCAAAAGGAGTTCGTAGATCACGACTTTTCGTTTCTTCGATTCGGAATGCGTGAAAATTTTGCGATAGAAAGTAGTGTAGAAACGACGAACGCACCTCTTCCTTTGAGAATTCAAATGATCCTCGGAGGCGAGTGACTTTGTACAACTTTGCGCATATAACGAGAGCACATATGCGAGTACCAATTCCAGCGCCAGTTTGTAGTTTAGTGACTGCCAATCAAAACGGTCAATATACCCGGGAGAAATCTCAAAGCCCATACCGATGTCGCACCAGACAGGAATGGTAATGTCGACGTTTTTGTACCAGATAATGGAGTTGACGAATAGCTGGAAACAATATACAGCTATCCAGATGGCGTACCCCCAGACCGCAAGGCTGAGCTTGCGTATCTGAGAAACTAAAGGGAGTAAAGCTAAAATGACACCCATGAAGTTGCCTATGGGTGTCATTGGATATGGCGTAAGAACGTTCATATCCTGTGGAAGAGTTGCACGGGGGATCGCGCTTACCTGTTTTGCTCTCCGAAAGGCACGTTATATCTAGTAGCGGTCGAGTGTCCTTGTGAGGTGGGCGTGGGGTCGCGTCAAATGCCGAATAGAAAGCACAGTCAAGACAACTGCTATGATCATGATGCATCATCAGCAGTAAGCCTAAAATTATGGAAAGAAGCCAGAAAGAACACACCAAGCTGGAAATTGCAGCCGAGGCGTCACTAGTAGAAGCTGTTCTCGCTTCAGAAGCGAGAGATATCGCACCTGTCATGTACGCTAGTGATGTACAAGGTGAAGGTCATTAACAAGTACATCGCCATAAAGTCTTTGTTACGTACCTCATGTGCAATTGGGGGCAACGAGTTCACCGACGTGTTTCATTTACGAATCTAACAAGGATAGTTAGAAATGAATGTCGCGGTCAAGATCGAATAGTCAGTCGTTTATATGGCTTCAGCGCCGGTCGAAAATGATGCAACAGCCCTAGATAAATATGATGGTCAATCAAAGAGCTCGGAGTTTCAGGACGCGGTCTTTCTCTCGCCCTCGGCTCAACTTTGAAGCGTCCTATATTTGAACCAGAAAGTATGGATTATCTTCAAAACAATGATGAAAGAAATCACGAGGTGCTCGAACTCCTCATATATGCGAACTTGATAAGACGCTAATCAGATGAGTGCGATGAAATCTCATGAATAATGGGTTTCGAAGCCTCGCGTCGAGGGTGGTATCCAAGGCTTCTTATTGGCCGTTCGAGGCCTAACATGCTTGTTTGTACCTCGACGTCTCAATCGCATAGCATGTGATGACTATAGTATTAAACAGCTAAAAGTTTTTTTGTGTTGAGATCTTTCCTGTAAATTCATTAATGAAAATTCACCTGTAATAATGGATCCCTGATGTCCGGGGCCAGCAGGCTGATCCAGGCTTGTGCCAGTAGAGTCAAAAATAGTCTCGAGAAATGTCGAAGAGTTCCGCCGCCTAGAAAATCATGGAGAATTTAATCTTGGTCTTCCAAGATTGGGATAATCTTACTGATGAGTGGCCAGGATGTTGTCTGCACGCGGATTCGAATCTGAACGGAATGCGACATCCGAAGTTGTCGATTCCACCGTAGATATATCATTTCTGCCCCCATAGCCGAAGCGCTTCGGAATGAACCAAAAGGCAGTTCTGAAGTAGGATAGCATTTCGGGTGTCGTACCGAATACGCAGAAGAAGATAATAGCATGGAGAACATAGACCCATTCGTTCCACTTGACGGTGAATATGGTCCAACTGTCGGAGCCCCAGATGCTGGCCGGCGTTTGAATGATGGAGCTAAGGGACAATCCCGGATCGTTGCCGCCCAACCCATCATGCACATTCTTCCAGCTGATATAAGGGTAGTTCAGAGAGTTTTCTGGACCCTGAAGTATCTCCACGATGACAATCGCAAGGAGAAGAGGTAAATTGAAGATGGTGTCAACGCAAGCGATGATCATTAATCGACCGTATTTGCTGGCCGTCAAATCCTGGTCGGTGGTCAAAAACTCATTGATGTCTTTGCGATGCCGGATAAACGTGCGTAACGTGAGGGCTAGAAAACGGTGAAAGAATCAGAGTCAGATGCGAATTCGCGTTGAACGCCACTGACGAGCAAGAATCGCGCAAACTACGTTCGCTAGGATTGGGGGTCCGTAGTAAATGATATATGTAACGTAACTGTAATCAACGGGAGTACAACCCGCTTCTTCGGTAATTGCAAACCTAGCAGGCTGTACGATTATGACTCATTCAACAATCAGCTTCCAGGACGGCGAGAAAAGAAGAGCCAACAACTTACAAAGTGCCATGATAACCACCGGAAGTCCAGCTATCATTGAAAGCTCGTATGCCATAATCTTGCGTCTCTGATGGGCTGCTTAGACTACATATAGCAGATAAAAGAATTTGAAATACATGCCTGCTTTTTTGTTGTGACCAGCGGTCCACGCAAACGCGTAATTCGATAAAGCTGTGCACATATCACAAGAGTGCATATGCGAGTGCCGACCGATGCTCCGATTTGCAATTTAATCGCTAAAAACAAAATGTAAGTATACATAGTCAAGCGTAGTCATAAAGACTTCGCACCAATATCACACCAGACAGGTGCCACAATGTCGACATTATCGTGCCATACAATGGAGTTCACGAACATTTGGAAACAATACAGGGAGATCCAAATAGCATAACCCCAGACTGCGAGGCTGAGCTTGCGGATCTGAGAGAAAAGAGGCAACAGAGCGAGTAGAACGCCTATGAAGTTGCCTATAGGCGTAATGGGATATGGAGTAAACGGCCTCATGTGGGTTGGGGAGTATGGTGGACGGAATGAGGTCGCGTACGCACAGTTTATAGAGACCCGCTCGCCCCGCCTCAGCTCAAACACTGTCAGTGAGAGCGTGGGGCGAACGGAATGCTCTACGAAAGCGCCTCTTATACGTTAGCTCTCTACTTGGCATTGGACGATTGGGTGCGCAGTGATGGCGACGGAGCATTGGGTGCAAGGATGGAAGTCACTGTCAAACGGGAACATGACGGGTAACTGCGTGAGTTAGAGTTGGAAAACTATCGAGTTGTTCACATACTTGAGTGTCTGTGACCCAGAGTCAGGGTAGAAAGAATCAAGAACTTCACGCGCTGTACAAACATAGGCTCGCGATGGCCACCCCTCCTTAACTTTCTCGGTACGCATTACTAACGGCGAAAGAGGAATGCAATGCCGAGAGCAACTTCCATCTCGATGTAGTCGTAGTCGAGGCGAACGTCAGTAAATCCATATTCTTTTGGTTCAGACACGGAAGTTTGTCGGAAGAGCCTATGATCGATGTCAATGCTGATTTGAAGAGTTCGACCGAAAACTTACGAGTTGATTCGGCCCTTGCATGTACGGCGCCTATCGTCAAGCCTCTCGCATCAATCTTCGCCTTGACGCTCCATTCTGCGCTTACAGTTTTCGGACCTGGTGCGCCTCATCAAAGGGCGGAAGTCAGTCGCCGCAACGTGTAATATTGGCGGCGACAAGCGGGGGCGCGCCGGTCGACCCTCCACATGATTTCTCCCATTCCCAATCGACCTGTATACATGGCTCCTTCTCCGCGGTGACTAAGAGCGTAGATGATCATGAAGAGAGCTACGTCGCATTTGAATTACATTTCCTCGTTGCTGGCTGTTTGATCGTCTGGGGGAGAGAGCAAACGGGGCAGGTCAAATGGTACTACAGTGGTATTGTCACGAACGTGCCGGTAATCTCGAGCGACTACTGTAAATTTGCCGTCGCATCGCCTCTGATATCCTTCGGACCACTGTGCCTGGATATACTCTCCGATCAAGATCGATCTGCGGTTCCTTTCGCGGACGCTTGTAGCTTGAAGCTGTGAGGAGAGGCGTTTCAGGGATGGAGGTAAAAGAGTCGAATCCGTTATCATCAGAGTCCATGATCGGAGAAGTGAGACTGACGTTTCGTCGAGACCCTATGAACAATCCTCTACTGACGATATTATGGGTTGCTTCGATCGAGCGGATGATTTTGAGGAAAATCTTTGAAACGAAAGGGTAATACCACTGCCAAATCGTCTCCGGTTCGTGATGCTCGAATCCACGAAGTTTTATCGGACTTTCAGGAGCATCAGCGCATCGTAATGTTGTCGTCTGAAGAGAAATCACCTCTCTCTCCATTTTATTCCTTAGAAGTGGGCAGCTTTAAGAAACCTCTCATTAGAGTTCTGCTATTGGAGAGAGGTTAGCCTGACGACCGAGGAGAAGCTACGTGTTACAAAGAGCCCACCTAAGAGATGGTAAGGCTCGGTTGCTCCTCGGTATTCACACCCAAATTTAGACGGCTTATGGCTTACGGCCTGATACGGACTCTTCATGTTAGCAGCGCACCAAGCTGGGACGGTGTGCTTTCGAAAGAGTAGCTGACGGTCGGATCTTTGAAAATCGCCACGACGCATTTCCATGAAGAGTTCATGGGTGTGTCAGGATGTTGCAAAACTGATGGCAATAAAAGGGTGAGTAACGAGATTGGAGTGCGAGGAGAGAAGTTGGTCAAACGTGAGCGATAATGAAATAGAAAATGACGCACCGAGATGTTATCAAGAGATGCCCTGTCACGCGACCTTTAGTGGCTTCCAGTGTCCAGCTTCAACAACACTACGGTTTCCTCTCGGATATGTCAGTCTCAATGTCGTGTTGTAAAGCCAAATATGAAGCAAGTCGTCCTTTCTGGTGTTGGTGGCGACAGGATGCGGCATGCGACACCTCTTCGTCAAGTTCAGATCGCCTTTGCAACAACGCCTCATCTCTGCGAGCCCGTGGGCATGGTGATCCTTCAATGTTTTTATGTTCGAAGTCCCGAAAGATCATGCGTCCGTAGCTTTTCGAGGCCTCTTCTTTTGTGACAGCGTACTCGTGGTTGTGGAAAGAGGTTGAGATGGGTTCCTCGCTGTCCACTCGCCGTCGTCCAACCAAACCGCGTCACAGCCGGCCCTAAAGTCGCATATTCCCGTCGTGTCGCGTCGTCGATTGCTGCGATTTGAATGCCTTGATTTTGGCCAGCTTATTCCGAGTCAAATTTTGCAAGTAGGTCTGCTGGTATAAACTGCGATAATTAATCCATATCATGGACTATCCATATTTCCCTTGAGAGGCTCGGACAGCGAAACACTGGCACTGGCAGGACGCCTGAATTTGTAAACCTCACACAAATTTTATTCTCGGCTTAAATCTCACAATCTAACTGTTCGCTACCAACTTTTGAGTCAAATACAAAATCTGAGAGTGTCTCCACATCGAAAGGACGCGTCCTTCGCCAACCCATGCGTTCCGGAATAAACCAGAAAACGTACCAAAAGCACCGTCGAACTTCCGGAGCAGCACCAAAGACGCCAAAGAATGAAATCGCGTATACGACGTAAATCCACTCGATCCAATTCAGCTCGAACACACCCCATGCATTCGTACTCCACACGCTCTTTGGTGTCTGGAGGATGAAACTCAGAGTCGCGTTAGGTACGCGAATGCCTGGGCCATCATGTACGTTCTTCCAGCTAATATAAGGGTAGTTCAGGGTCGTATCCTCCCCCGCCATAATGCTCGTTATTATCTTGATGAGGAGGACCGGAACGTTCGGTATGAAGTCGAGGCAGGCGATGAGCATGAGTCGTGTGTATTTGTCGCGCGAGTTGTCCTGACTGCTTGATAAGAACTCGTTCATCTCTTTGCGGTGACGCCAGAATCTGGCTAATGTAATTGCTACGGAAGTCAGTAAACATTACTTGTCAGAATAGGGAATAGTACTTGTGGCGAGACTCACGAGTAAGGACAGCACATCCTAAACTGCAAATCAGAGGGGGGCCATCGTAGATGATATACCCGACATAGCTGAAAGTAGCGGATTCACAACCATGGTCTTCAAGGATCTGAAAACGGAAGGGTTGGACGATTATAACTTACTTTAATCATCAGTACGGACAGACACAAGATATTCGTCAACTGACGCACAAATCGACATAATGAAGACAGGAAATCCGACCACCAGGAGAAGTTCAAAAATAAATGTTTTGCGAGTCTGTACTGGTGGGTCACTCCTCATAAAAGAGTTTCATTGCTACATGAAACACACCTGATCTCTCGTAGGTTCAACAGATCCTCGAAGACGCGTTGCTCTGAACAATTGTATGCAGATCGCCAAGGCACAACAACGAACACCGATGTTTGCACCAACTTGAATCTTCGTCACTAAACTATCTCGTCAGCGGATTCAAAACCAACAAAGTGACTTCTTACCAATATCGCACCAAACGGGAATGACGATCCGCATGTTTCCGTGCCAGATTATCGTGTTAACGAAAATCTGGAAACAAAACAGAGCGATCCATATCGCATAGACCCACACCGCAAGGTTGAGCTTCCGAGTCCTGGATATGAGGGTCGAAAGCACGAGAATGACACTTATGAAGTTCGCGATGGGCGTTAATGGGTACGGTGCGTTCCCGACCATCCTTGACCTCAATGATTGTGGTTCAAGATGAACAGCATCTCGCGACGATAACTTCAAGTGACGAGTTCTTATATCCTAGTGCTGAGCTTGAAGATATTAATAAAACTTTGATGTGATGTAGATCTGACGTTCATCGTTGTTCAATATGGACCTGAGGAGTGATGTGCTAGGCTTACCTTGTAATTTACAACGATATGAATCAGATCTTCTGTCACTGACATGATAAGGATATATTCGACGGTGTTGGCACATCGTTATGAGTGATACGGTAGATGATGATGGCATAAAATTAAGATGGATAAGTAGGTGTAAACGTGCGCATCGAGAAAACGAGTACTCAACAATAAGTAGATTCACGGAGTAATAGTTCTTCCTCGAGATGGAATTTCTAATGAACCAATGAGAAATGACGCCCAGATGTTAGAGCAATCATACCATTTTTGACAATCGTCACTTTCGAATGGTCTCAAGGATTATCGTGGTCCTTCGAACACTTCAATCTGAAGCAAAGAATTCGTTCTGGCGTTCGACGTGTTCTGCAGATGCTTATTGCATAGCAATTTCAATGTCAGAACGCAACGTACTGGTTTCAGTATTGTCAATGCCTGATTGTATATTCATGATTGACAGTCTCTCACCGAATAGACGCCTCAAACGATTGGGGGGCGAAAGTTCTTGTCTCCGATGTTCTTCTCCGCGCAGAGATAGTCACGGGTACCAATCGAAAGACCAATCGAAACGATCCTTGGTGGAAAACATGTATCTATAAGTCTTCCTTCAGGAACGTTTGAAGCTGAGAATACCAAGTATACACTAACGACTTTGCTGTGACCTCGGACCGAATGAACGGCCGCGTTTACTGAGGCGTTCCTCGACAATTCCACGCCGAAGATGTCTTGTCGATTTCATTTTGAGCCTTGCTCGGAACCGTACGAGAAGACCAAGGGACTTGGCGGGAGCGTTTTGGAGAAACCTTGAGCAAAGATCCAAGCGAATTGATATGCGAGACGGCGTGGATTGGAAAGTGTGAGCGACGAAGCAACGTGTATCAAAGATGAGCGCAAAGCATCTTGAACTGAAGGTCGAGGACGGCTTTCAAATCTCGAGAATGCCTATAAGTGAAGCAGTTAGCTAGTTTCTAATCGACCTGCTAGAAGACTTGCAATGCGATTAGGAATCGATTGATTCGCAGCGGTGAACGATTAGAGACCTTGGCTGGAACACAAGAGCGCGTTTTGAGCGGAAGGCCGACGGGTCAAATCGTGGGAACCGACTTTGGGCGGAAATAGAGCGAAACCGGGCTCCCGGCTTCCGGCAGCCACCTCCCGCTCGCGAGCCGTAAAAAGAAATGCTCCAAGCCATTCCAACGCTCCTCATCCCTCCCCTCTCTCCTCCTCCCCCCATCATCGCAGCGACACCACCGTCGTCGTCGCCGACGTCGAGCAGCAGGTCATCGCCATGGACTTCGTTGATCAGAGCCGTCCAGAGCTCGCGCAGCGCCTCTCGATCGACGCGCAGGTGGAGGCCAAGGAGCTTCAGCAGCGCGGAGGCGAAAGTGGCGCGTTCGACTCGATGGGCAAGGACGCACCGCTGCTGTCGTCTGAGGGCCTCAAGAGCTACCTCATGACGAAGATCGATCCGAAGAGGTGTACGGCGCCCCTCGCAGCGTTCTGCTTCATGACTGGCTACATGTGAGTATTTGCTCCAAAAATTTTGTGTTGTGGGACATGCTGGGGCGCGTGCCCTGGATTTCTATCGCGTAACTTTGCTGAACGTTCTCATGTGCAGCGACTCGATCTCCTTCTCCGCTATCTTCGTATGGTGTGGTTTCCAGACAGGTAACACGGTCCAGGTGCGTGTATCATTAATTCTAAGGCAATCGCTCTTTGACCTTAATCGCTTGAATTCTTATCCAGCTTGCCCTCGCACTCGCTCGCCTCTTCTCTCCCGGGCAGACCGACTTCTCCTTCCGCATCGCCGACCGTCAAGCCCTCACCTCTCTCCTCACCTTCCTCGCAGGTGCCTCCCTCGGCCGTTTGGGCGATAAAATCGGAAATAACACAAGGCTGTGGCTCTTCCTTGGCACATTCATCCAGACACTCTTTACAATGGCCGCTGCGATCGCAGCTTGGAAGGGAAACCAACCGAGCGTCGCGGAGTCCAGAGGCGACCCGGCGTGGACAGACACTCTCACTTTCGTTGCGATAGGCTTCATGAGTGCGGCCGTCGGGTTGCAGGGGATCATGGGCAAGCGCGTCAACTCTCAATTCGCCACGACAGGTGCGTCACCATAACCTTCCACTTCTTCTCATGCTGATTGGAGTTTCTCCCTTAACCTTCCGTCTTCCGTGCATATTTCCACGTCATCTCACGAACAAACATTACCTCGATCACACATCTGTATCATGATGCTATGCTCGTAACAGTCGTGCTGACGACCGTCTGGTGCGAGCTGATGTCTGACCCGAAGCTCTTCGCGCGCAAGGTCGTCGTCACGCGCGATCACCGTGTTCTCGCTGTCTTCGCGCTCTTCATCGGTGGTTTCGTCGGTCGCGCCCTCCTCGACCAAATTGGATCTGCTGGCGCGTTGGGCATTGGCACGGGCATTCGATTCCTCATCGCCCTCATCTGGCTCGTCATGCCCGCGAAGCTGTCCTAGGCAGCGACTTATACGTCTTGTCTGCGTCTACCCCGCACGGGCGCATACTCATAACATCTGCGGCCTAGACGCGAACACCTCACCTGCGGTCGACGCGTCCGTTCCGCATACTTCGATGACTTCCGTAAGGGATGACATCACCCCTACTTCCCCGCATTCGGTGCTTTCGATTCTTGGAGTTTTGTTGCTTTGAAATTTTGTTGCTTTATTTATCCTAGACGTTACTTGTTCCTCAAAAGACCTCGTCAATAATCCGTCCACTACATAACCTGTACTTTCGTTTGTAGAATAATATCGTCCCAGCGCACGCACCACACAACCCATAGACGAGTCTGTTCCTCAAGTGCATATAAACAAGTTTTCTATTTTCATATAGAGAAGACACGAGACGGGATGTATTGTATAGCTACACAGGGTTATTGACACAGAACTTGGAAACAGAAGAGAAGAGTTACTACATACAGAGAGATGCGGGAAGAGAAGACGAGAAAGAGACAGATTATGCTACAGTAGTGTTTTGCGGAGGAGGCTAGTCCGGCATTAGAATGAATCTAGACATGGCAGCGGCGTTGACATGAGAATTAGAAGAGGAAATGAGATGAAGTCCGTGATAGTGAGGTAAATGAGTCCGTCGTAGAGAAAGCATATAAGAAATCGTAAAGAGAAATTAGGCAGGCGCTCTAGAGTGTGGTATACAGTATATCGTGATCATTGGATCATATCGGAATCGTGCTGAAGGACGTGATAGAGAATTTAGAGATAATTTAGAGAAGAGAAGAGGGGAAAAGACTCACAACAACATCCAATCTACTTGTAGGTCGGCTTCGCAATGACGAAGGAGGACGAGAAGCGGCGGTCGTAGGACATCGCACCGGGGGAGAGCATGGACGCAGTGGCCGCGCTCACCTGGTATTCCCTCCTCGCTCCCGGCAACGCCATGCGCGAGTTGCGATGGTGGCTGGAGACGTGGCTCCTCCTGTGCGGCGCGCCACCGAAGAAGTCATCAATCGCGTTGGAGCACCCGTCGTCGCGGTCGAGGTGGATGCTCGAAGAGGTGCGCGAGGAGGTCGACGAGCGCGGAGAGGCGAGCATGAGGGAGGATGCGGGGGAGGTCGTCACAGAGGATCCACGAGACGATCCACGAGACGAAGCAGACGCGGAGATGGACGAGGCGGGCGAGGGGGAGAACGACGCCTTGCTCGCAGCTTTGCTAACCTTCGCCTTGGGAGTCTTGGGGAGGAGCGGCGCAGAGCCCTCGCGGACGATGCGACGCTCTGCCCTGCTGCGCCTGACGCCGAAAAAGTCGTCAATGGCGTCGGTCGCGTCCTCTTCGTCTTCCTCATCGTCGTCATTGTCGTAATCGTCGCCGTCGCTGAACCAGCCGCTGCGCGGGGGTGCGCGGACGTTTGCGGACTGGCGGGAGGAGGAAGGAGGGGCTGCGACGGACTGGGTGCGGACGCGGAGACTGGGCTTGCGGCGAGGGGGCGCAAGGGGTGCAGCTGCGAAGGCCTGAGTAGGGAAGGGGGCGGGTGCAAGCATGGGGATGGTGGCCTGCTGTTGCTGCTGCTGCGACGATTGCTTCTTCGACCTGTTACGGAAACCGAAGCGGAAGAACGACGCTGCCGACAGCTTCGAGCTCGTAGAGTTGGTGTTGGTGTTGTTGGAGGGAGACATTGCAATTAAGCCGTCCGTTTCCAATGTATAGGTTCAGATAGATAGATAGTGATTAAGGATAACGATATAGCTCGAGCGAGCGGTGTACGACGAGGCGCGTCGACGTCGGGTGCGAATGAATGTGGTGCGGTTGGGTCGTTGTTCGACGAGGCCTGCCCGGAACTATCGTCTAATTCGTGAAGGGGAGAAGAGAAGGAGAAGGAGGGGGACGGACGGAGGGGAGACGGGAGATGAGTGTAGGAGATGGAGGGATGGGATCAACCGAGGGACTCACCATCCTCTCGCCCCTCCTTATATACACCTCCCGAGGTAGCATTGGCTTGGCTTGAGTAGCAACGGTGGCCACGACGGTGTTGTGTGGCGAGGAAATTAAATTGAAAAGATTGTACGAGGCAGCAGGACAGTGGAAGTTCGCGTCGTCGTGGCGGGCCACAGGTTGAGGAGGACACACAAACAAACAACGCGTGCGTGGACCCATTGTCCTCTGCCCGAGTCTGCCGCGCAAACAAAGATGCGCGTCTACTTCCACCGTCTAAGCGCTTTGGAATTGGGAAGTTGATCAATATTCTTGAGGTGAGTGGAGAATTCGTAGACTGAAGTACGATTTCTGATCGAATGAGACGAGGTGCTCAGGCGAGAGACGTGGTAGACAAATAGAAACGTCCGTGAACGCAAAGTGCGAATTTGATCTAATGAGCTATTGAGTATGCCCCCGGTTAGAGCTAAGCTAGTCAGAAGATCCTTACAATACTCTGTCGGATCGTTGATGGAACTATTGCAGGAGTTGTCACTTTCGTTATAGGTAGAACATGTACTAGTAGAGACGCAGTCTATTTCGTCTGAGCTTTCGTCTGACTTAAGGGCCGGTCTTAAGGGCCGGTCTGCTTGACGTTTCCTTTCACTTCAACCAAATCTTGTTCGAGGTCGCCCAACGAGCCCTACTAGTACTCCTTTCCGTGATTTCCATCCGCCAATCTACCCAAGATTTTGTGCCTGTATCTGCTTTCTCGTCGTCATCGCTGATTTCAGACCTTTGCGTCAAATGAAGTACGTCGGAAACCACCGCAACAGTTTCCTGGATCATGAACGCCGAAAGATCGCATTTGGAGCCTGAAGATCATCAACCATCGTCTTCGCTAGAATGATAAAATCAAGACAGAAGTTATGTTCGTCTGATATCTTCAATCATGATTGTTTTGAAGATTGCTGTCTTCAGTGTAAAAGCTGATGCTGTCCACTCGTCTCTCCCCCAAATTCAAGCGGAAAATGGTGCGATTATCCGTGCTATCCACCTGATACATGGAAGCTTGGAATGAAAAAAACAGACGAGAGTCGAGTTTCTCATTCCTGCGATGTTCAGCTCGTTTTGCGAACCGATGTGTTCCGCGAAACGCATCCTAGGAAGTCGAAGTGTCGATGGACCGAATACACATCTGTGACAACCGCTATTTCCGGCAACTGGAGTATAAACGTCCAGCGCAAGTACGCACAGATCAATCTCCTTCAATCGTAGCCCCCCGTTGGCTGCCAGACATGAATGGCCTCACTCCGTATCCTATTACGCCGATAGGTAGCTTCATCGGGACTATTCTTGCGCTCTTACCTCTACTATCTCAGGTTCGAAAGCTCAGTGTTGGAGTATGGGGGTACGCAATTTGGGTCGCCATGTTCAATTTCATCATGTTCGTGAACACTATTATCTGGCATGATAATACCAATGTTGTCGCGACTGTCTGGTGTGACATCGGTGAGACCTGGGGCTGACTAGTATACTCTTTGAAAATGCATTGACTATCTGCTGTACAGCGACAAAGCTGCAAGTTGGGTCGATGGGCGGTTCTCATGCATGCGTATTTGTGATTTGCTTGCACTTGTACAGAATCACTCGATATCGCGCAAGCCCTGATATCACCAAACAGCAAGTTAGTGTGCAACTATGTTCCACACTGGAGACCCAGTCTAAGCGCTTTCAATTCAACAGCGCCACAAAAAGCTTTTCTGCGAGCTTCTTCTGATAATCGGGCTTCCGGTCCTAGTCATGGCCCTCTGTACGTCGCCCAAAGATATCTGTCCTCTTGTTTGTGTACTAAAGTGCGTGAAAAAGTCATCATCGCGCAGCCTTTTCGATTTCAGATTGTTGAGGAAATAGGCTGTCTCTCAGCAATCTACAGCTATGTTGGATATGTATTTCAGTTCGGTCCCTCGGCCCTTGCTAGCTTTGGGTGCGCAATTCTTGCCCGTGAGTCTTTCAACCTCGTCAAAAGGACTTTCGATGATGTATTTGTAATAACAATCAGCCCTGACACTGCGTACCTTCCTCAAACACCGCAAGGAAATGAACGAGTTCTTATCGAGTGGCCGGGATATCACGTACAACAAATATCACCGACTCATGGTCATCGCCTGCCTCGATACATTACTCAACGTGCCAGTCCTCATAACTATTATCCTTACGACTATCATTCAAGGAAAGAATTCTTCATTCAACTACCCATATGTAAGCTGGAAAAACGTACACGATGGCGCGGGAGGAAACCTCCCAGGGTTCTCGCTCGACTCAATCCTTCAAGTATCTGCTAGCGATTGGAGCACCGACAAATGGGCCATCTTCACCTTGAAGTGGAACGAGTGGATATACGTCCTATATGCGGTCGTATTCTTTGGTGTTTTTGGCACAACCCCGGAGATGCGACAATATTACCGGGTCGCGTTTTGGTTCGTGCCGGAGCGATGTGGATTCAGAATGAAGCGAGCCTCGCCGACAGAGACATTATCGGACATAGCATTCGACCGTGACGTTGAACCTCAAACCCGGATGGGCATCGGGGCTAATACAAGGCAAGCTTGTCCTCATTTTTAAAAGCAGACGAAAATAAAGCTATATTTCTCACAGGCAGAGCGGGTCACTTTCTTTCCTGGAGACAGCAGGTGCTGTCGACCCCAGTGTTTGCACAGGCAGATCGCCGGGGCTCCATAAAATGGAAGAGACCAGTTATCGGGAGACTGAGGGAAAAAATTCTTGCATTCAAGCAGCTGAGAAAAGCGTGGGTTTCGTGGGGAGCGACTGAGGAGAGACCACGAAGAGGATTGATGAGAATCGGTGAAAAGGGCCAGAGTTTTCAAAGGTTTGAGGTCGAAGAAGGTGTGGATGTTATTTGAAAAACTCTGAGATTTTCTTTGCGCATTAAAGAAAGGCTTCGTGTCTATTGTAATACTTGGTTTATTGTTCCTCAACTTCTTGCATGCATAAGGTGCGAGATACTACGTCGAGAGAAAATGGGGATCATGGGAGAGATCGTCCGCAACCTTCCGTAACTTTAGGGCCGGCATGAGGAGTGGCGTAGCACGCGCCTGCACCAAAATCAACATTTTCCTCGTCCACCAATGGACCACCATCTCCAGGCGAAATCGACGTATCGACACCGGGAAACAACATTGCAGATGGATGCGGGCCTCTTGGTGAGAATTATGTTGGTAAACATTGCATGGATCGTAGGACCAGACCGAAGGTAAACCAAATCAGAAAAGCATGGCAAAGACTCCAGCAGAAATGTACACTTCAGAACACTGGCAGAACGGCACGGATCCTGCCAGTGGATTATCTCGCCGAGGCGATTCTGAAACAAGAATCATTGCATAGGCTCTTCCGACGCATTATTTTCATGGGAACGGATGCTTCGGTCCTGAAAGTTCGGCGTTCTTCATGTTGATTTATGAAATTGTACTTTCTGATTTCTCCAAGCCCCTCATAGCATCGGATAGAATTCCGAATTCGTGCTTCGAATCAGATTGGCCTTGGTTGATTATTGCACGAAATGCGACTTTCTCGTGCCAAAGCGCATTGCTTTCTATCGAGAAACGGACGTGTATACTGAAGTACTTTCTTTTTACTTCCTTCTTCTTGATCATAGGATGCATTCATTGAAAACAAGGCGATGCATTTGCATATCGTGTGTCATCTGTGGGTATTTGATCCTGCTTGAATGATCTTACCCAGTGGCTCGCTCCATCTAATAAAAGTGCTTTTCAGATTATCGATACATCTGTCGTTGGCGGGACTTCTTTTCGTTCGAATGGATTCATAAAGATCTAGCGGCGGCTCTATAGATAGAGCTTCGATACAAAAAGACGACGAACACACAGTGTGAGTGGGTCCCCTTCTAATCCGCCCATGTCCCACCTAACACCTTTCCCGATAACACCTATAGGAAACCTCATAGGAGTCGTTTTGGCTCTGCTGCCTCTTGCGTCCAATATTCGCAAGTTCAGCCTTGGTGTATGGGGCTACGCCATTTGGAACGCTTTATATTGCCTACAGACTTGTGTAAACACAATCATCTGGCGACACAATCTCAATGTTATAGCTCCTGTTTGGTGCGATATCGGTATGTTGCATTGTAGTTAGGCACTCGTACATGTACTGATTGATTCGGATCAGTGACGAAAATTCAAGTAGGTTCTGGGGTTGGTTTACGGGCATGCTCTTTCGTTATGTGCGTGCGTTTGAACCGGGTTGTTCGACAGCGTGCGCATTCGGATTTCTCTGTGAGGAAATTACTCGTGATTAATGCACCTAAATCCTGAAAAGTTATTCTTAACTACTAAGCGCTGGACCTTACTTTTTGAAGCGTTTTTTGTGATAGGGTACCCTTTAATCATTATGGCACTTCGTGAGTGCTTTCATATGGTTTGAACTCTTTGTGTATTTGATATTGAAATCCATTCAAAACTAGAGGTGATAATACAGCCCGTGCGCTTTGCTATCTTCGAAGAACTGGGCTGTATCTTCCAAGTTTACAGTTACTTGTCTTACTTGATATACATTGGACCTTATATTGTACCGAGCTTGTGCTCTGTTTTCCTTGCTCGTGCGTGTTCACATCTAGTGAAGATTTTCATCGATATCGTGAACTAACAATTTCTGTTTCCTCGTATCTAATAAGTACGAATAACGCGAACGCTCATGCGGCATCATAAAGAGATGAACGAAATTTGGTCGAACCATCAAGATGACCATGTAACACAAAACAGATATCACCGGATCATTCTTATTGCCTGCCTGGATCCGTTCATCGGTCTCGCACACGTCCTTGCCACCCTTGCTTCAAATAGTTTACAAAAAACAAACAACGATCTAAATCACCCTTACATCAGTTGGAAATTCGTGCACGATGGCTTGGGGGAAAACCTTTCCGGTTTGTCGCTCAGTTCCGTTTTGCAGTTTCCAGAGAGCTATTGGGGCTCTTGGGTAACGCTTACATTCTTCGTCAAGTGGGACGAGTGGATCTATGTCTTCCACACCGTCATATTCTTCGGTGTCTTCGGCACAACTCCAGAAATGCGACGAAATTATCGATCTGTGTTGTGGCTTTTGGCTGAGCACCTTGGATACAAGAGGCAGCGCGTCAGCGAAACGGAGACGACCTCAAAGATTCTTTTTAAATCTGGCCCGGGTGAGGTGGTAGGATGTCGAGCTGGTGCTAAAAAGAAGTGAGTTCAATATATGCCTGAGTGTCTTTTGCTAAATGAGCTCTGCGAGACGCCGCGGCTCCTTATCTTTCTTAGAAACAACTATTTGTTCGAGTGAGACTCGCACTGGAGGCCTCGGAGTGACCGAGAAAACCAGTACAGTATCTCGCTCGACGGCGTCTGGAGCAGATGCGTATGATATCAATCGCGAAGAGCTTGCCGATGAGCAGAAGAGCCAGTTGGACGCGAACGTGTAACGATCTCCCGCTCAAACCACGCACAGTGCACTAATGTTTTCAATATCATGATGTTTCGGTAGTGAAGCTAGTACGAACCTATAATCCTTGTAATATGCATAATGACTTTGATATTGGGCGTCTAGCTGTGCATTTCGCTAGCGCTGGCCTTCTTCAAGTTCTTGGGCCCGCGTGGCCCGATCCGGCCCGGCTTTGGGAAAACGTCAAAGCACAGCATCTCTCGAGGCCATCGACCTACCTTCCAAGAGCCTGCATTTGTATCGAACAAGAGTGAAACTGACTCTTTACACATGCATATCCGAGAGAAAGAAGGAGAAATGTGTATCTACGTTGCATAAGACTCGCAAAAACTTCACGTATGTAACTTGAATCAAATCGACATCCTTTCTTTCCAAGATTACCGTATACGAGTACTTTACCCAGTCAGGCTCTATGAATCTCTCATTCTTCAAGTTGAATATGGTGCGTCAAGTTCTTGCGTCGAACTACTCCCTGTGAATAATATTTTAATGCAAATATTTCACTCAAGTACAGGACGGGAGCACGCATAACAAGGTGTCTGCAGTATCCGGCCTGATGTCGTAAATTAAAACGTTCACTGTCGGCTTGGAAGACTCTACCATCAACCATCTCTATCTCACAGAGAAACATCCTTTGAATGTGATTTCTATCTACAGAACCCAACTGCGGGCGATCATCGCGCCTATTCGAAGGTAAGGTTGAACTAGGTCTCCGCGACTTTTAGGAAGACTTCCGCAGACTTCTATCACAGTCGAGCCTTTCACTCGGACCAAGATTCTCACTGACGTGATGCAAGTTACTTTGGCTGCTATTCTCTTGCTTTTTGAAGTAAGAAAATACTCCGATGTTTTTATCGCTTCATTAACATTGATAAGATACAGGTCACTGAAAGGAACAGCACAAAACTGGTTTAGTTTTCGAGATGTGCATCAATTAATACAAAGCTCCGCCATCCGCGTTCCGTCACGGTGGCCTTTTCGCCCGTGATGGCAGGTCCCCCTACTTCAAGATTCGTCGCTCTAATGTCGATGTACGCATTTAGTGAACTTGCCATTTTCGTCGTTGAGTATATTTATCTCTTGAATGCAGGATCGACCGACCTCCCTACGATGATGTTTCTTGGTCGTATATTCCCATGTTTTACGCTCGCAATCTCAACCCGTCAGATCCCAGCGTATCTCTTCAGATAACAAGAAGGTTTAGTAACATTTTGTCGTTCAAAAACTCACACATGATGATCAATGTCAAGCAGACCATTCTCTCGTCACCCATGTACTTCCCATCACCTCTGGATCGTACGTATTTGAGGGGGGTAACGTCAAACGAACTCCAGCAACCCAGATGTGAAAGGGCTCACGCCGTACCCGATAACGCCCATCTGCGATTTTCTTGCTGTCGTCCTTGCGTTATTGCCCCTCGTATCTCAGATTCGGAAGCTCAGTCTTGCGGTATGGGGCTACGCCATATGGATCGCGATCATAAATTTCCAAGGATTCGTGAATACCATCATCTGGCACAACAATGTCAATATCGTGGCGCCCGTCTGGTGTGATATCGGTGAGGACTCTCCCAATTGAATTTATTACGTTGACACTGACCAAACACAAAGTGACGAAGTTGCAACTTGGAGGAGGAACCGGCACCAGTCACTGATCTAGGTGCAGCATTCTCTTCGAGATCATTCCTACTACCCTTTCGCGGAGGAAATTGCTTGCGCACCGCGAGACCGTACATATCCTGCAAGCGCAGCAGCATTTGGAAAAGCTCGGCGTGCTCGGGGTTCGGGAGGCAAGCGCGGCATAAGTCGTCCTTGATGATTTGCATCCACCTCTACAGAGTTGCTCGTCTCCGTGATTCTATCAAGAATTCGGAAAAGCAGGTTCGCCATTTTTTCAATCCGCAGAAGGCGTATCATTGTCGATCCATTCACCCAGCGACGCAAAAGCATGATTTACGAGCTACTGTTGATTCTCGGGCTGCCGGTACTTGTCATGGCACTTTGTGAGCAATTAGTAACCTCTTTCAAGGTCTCGAAATCAAACTTACTATTCGAAACAGTCATAGTCGTCCAGCCCTTGCGTTTCCAGATTTTCGAGGAACTCGGATGCGACTTCTCGACTTACAGTTATGTTGGATACATCATCCAGACTGCCCCTCAAATTTCCGCTAGTGTTGGTTGCGTTATACTCGCTCGTGAGTTCCTGCTTTATAATCCGAGATTTTTCACTCTAATCTCCTCATCTCTCTGCTCAGCTCTGACTCTGAGGACGTTCTGGAGACATCGTAAAGAAATGAACGAATTCTTGACAACAAATCGGAACGTTACTCACAGCAAGTATTATCGACTTATGGTCATCGCCTGCCTGGACACGATATTTAACCTACCTGTCGCAATCACTCTTCTCCTGATGGAAATCATAAAGGGTAGAGCTTATGGCCTGGACTCACCGTACATTAGCTCAGTTGGAAGAACGTGCACGACGGCGAAGGCGGGATGTTTCCAGGACTATCGCTCAGTTCTATTCTGCAGGTGCCCGCCAGTCAGTGGAGCACGGAGGGGCTAGTCATGTTCATCGTAAAGTGGAACGAATGGCTTTACGTCCTTCACGCGGTCATGTTCTTCAGCGTCTTCGGTACCACGCCCGAAATGCGATCGTACTATCGAGCTGCGTTCTGGTTCATACCAGAACGCTGTGGGTATAAGAGGCATCGCGCATCCGAGGTGGAGACTGTGTCGGACGTCGTGTTCAGCCCGGACCCAGATGAAGTGGACGGACGGCCTCACAATGACAGGTGACTTCGTCTTGGATGTGTTTTGACAAGCAATTTCTTAAAAGCTCTCTTTCCCTAGAGCCTGCCCCTCGTTGTCCATGTTCGAGATTTCCATTGATATGGGCGGCAACCGTTCGGCAGGAGGAGTTGAACAGATCACCCTAGAAACGAGCTCAAAAAATACTCGGCCACTTGGAACTGTGACTTTCGCGGAGGAAGAGAAGAAATTGGCTGCTGACGGACCATCCGAAGTATGAAGTTCGGTGTGCAACGTCGATATTGTATACTTTAGGGTGATCCAGTGATGTCCAATCTCAGATCTAAACGACTTGAATTTCCAGAGAAGTGCTTGAAGTAATATCTTGGATAAACTAAGGACTGAACAGAGCTGCAGGAGGTAATAATGAGCGGTGATTCAGATTTTGGGAGTTTGAGAATGAATAAATTATGCGAATAATCAATGTGCTTTTGCGTCCGAAAGAAGTTCCGACAAGACCTCATCCAATCGCCTTCCTATGGTGTAATGGGTATCATCGAACTCGTGGAGATGCGCGTGAGGCAAGCGTTCGGCCATGTAGCGAATCATTTCGATGGGGGCGTTCGCGTCCTTGAGGCCATGCCAGATGCTTATCTTGTCGAAGGTAACGTCCTCGAATCTAAACCCCCAATCGTGCGCGAGGAGCTGAGTCTCCTCCACCATGGCACCAGATCCCTGAGCGAATCCCTCGAAGAGGGGGCGCAAGATGAGCTCTCTCCGCTCCTCCGTCGTACGCGGCTGCTTCCCATCCGGGTTTGTGGTCTTCGCACTCTTCACTTGAGCCTCGAGCCATGCGTCGATGCGTTTCGTAACGGCACGCGTCGTCGCCATCCATTTAATAAGACCCACAGACGCATCTGACACTACGCGGAGCACTCCGGGTGTTCTGTCTGCCGAAGCCGCCAACATGCGCCTAGGTCGGGACATTTTCGTCGCGATGGGCAAAGGTACGCCAGGTCCTGCCTCCCAAGGAGGAGCCCCCGCTAGGACACCGACTGCCGAAAGTTGCTCACGCGGGAGGAGATGCGCGCATGCCAGCGCGTACGGACCTCCCCCCGATCCACCGAGAACAGCGTAGTGAGGGAGGCGCAAGTTTTCTGCGAGGGCGCGCACATCAGCGGGCCAGTCGGTGATGCGCCGACCGGGCTGAGGGGATGAGATGCCAAATCCTGGGCGGTCGGGAGTTATGGCGCGTAAGTTGTGCTTGCGGAAGATGTCATCGATTGGCGCAGGTTCAAGGCGGGAGGAGGGGAATCCATGGAAGTAGAATAACGGGTATCCGTCTTGGATGCCGTATTCTGCGAAACCCAAAGTTCGCCCGTCGGGTAGCTTGAAAGACTGATTCAGCTCTCTTTTTGATGCAAAAGAGGTGCTTGCACTTCGATGAGTTGTAGATTTGATGGCTTTGAGAGCAGAAGAGCCTCGCCGCAATGGGAGTGAAAAGGTCGACGCGCGGATCATTTGGATTGATGGTGGTGTCTTGGTATTCCTCGTAAAATTAAATCGTAAAGCAGACGATCCGGGATGGAAGTCAAAGAGCGACAACTCGAAAAGCGATTAATTTGGGTAGCCAATTTTTGGGGAAACGGCAGGTAAGCCGACGCGATGAACAGTTGAAATCGTCCACGACAACAGGTCAGGTAGCCATTCAGTGGAATCTCATCTCAGAACGTAATAATGTGGTGAGTAGTATGATAGTAATGGTTGGAGGAAGACATGGCGGTTTGAAGCGACGGCTGACAGAAATTCGTGATCGCAGTCGTGGGAACCAAAATTTCTGTGACTCAACCAACCGTCAACGCTTTGCCATCCTCGTCTGCTTCGCATTCGTTTATAGTCGAATGCATCGTCCAGATTGCCTCCTGGTATCAGAAATACGCGCAAGTGGGAAGAATGGAATACCAGAACTGGTGGAGATGTCGAACCTCTCAGCTGTCCCAGAGCTCGTACGATGATCAACGTCGCGAGTGAGTTGTGATGACGACCTAAGCTTTTACTGGTTCGTCTGTGTATCTCGTATAAATTTTCGGAGCTCATACTTTGTCCCTACTATGGTAGGAATAAAACCATCCGAGTATGCATTCAAGCTTGAGTTAATCCAAATTGGAACCCCGTTCTTCGGATGGCGCTCGACTCTCGTGTGGTGTTCCTACCAGGCACTACCAGATGAAGAAATGTCCTTGAAAGACAAGGGATTCTGTAATGTTTGGTGCGTAAACCATGAATCAAAATGCAGAGCTCTACTTACCTCACATGTAACGTCAATCAGTCCCCACTAGTCCGCGGCAGAAGAAATCGAAGTACTCGACGAAAAGAGTAGGATAGACTTTGACGGTAAGAGTTCTGTAGAAGCAACGTTCTTCCTATCAGTGATAACTGTACTGAAGGTCGCACGAACGCGCTGGGTACTGCAACGCTGCGGTAATGCACGGCTATCATATTCCGTGGCATTCCCACTAAGAAAAACGATACCCTCTCAGGAGATTGATGTTCAAAGGAAGCCCTACCAGAATTGTACCTGTGCCACGCATTTTAGCCTAATACTCATATTTAAACCGTAAGTGATTCAGCCTTCAATACAACTTCAAGTTATGAATATTGATAAATTGAAACCGGTCGCAGCAGCGGCGCATTCTGAGTCTGAGTATCGCAAATAGTAGTCTGCCCTTCGCCATTTCTCGGAAAGATTCTTGAACATTGCGTGTAACAGTCCACTGAAGAGGTTGGAGAGGAATTCGTTCGCTCCCACCTAAGCGGCGCGTTTGTGATCAAGTGACGGCGATCGCGGGCAGTACACGAGATCTACATCCTATGTATGTCCTCCAGTCTTCTTATTTTAGCGACGAACTTGATGCTCTCTCTACCCCCCAGAATAGTTTGATCTTCGACGGGGCGCCGTATGGGAATTGAACTTCCGGTTGCGAATCGACAGCATCTTCGAAGTTGGCTCCAGTATTGAAGGTCAAGAATCTCGTTGAGTGCGTCCTTTCTTCCTTGTACAAATCTTCGGCGATAATATAGATCCTAAGGTTCATGTTCATTCCGTTTTAGTTTTCTTGCCTAAATTGATATGCAGCTCGTCTTCTCTGGGTGGGAGAAATTCATGCAACGCCATATGCGAGAGGCGAGCTGCGTTCGCGTTTCCTGATCATCCTGGAGTTATGAGTGATGCGAGGTCTCGTCTTCAAGGTACGGCAACGCTGCTTGTCGAACGATATGTTCTGTACTCACGAGAATATTTCTTCTTCTTCTCGGTACAAAAGGTGTAAATGAGAGAAGGGCAAATCTCCCGAGATCCCCCCTCGCTCAACTCCTATGTACGCACTTACGCCGTACCCAATAACGCCCATAGGCAATTTCATAGGGACGGTCCTAGCTTTGCTGCCTCTGTTGTCGCAGATCCGCAAGCTCAGCCCTGCGGTATGGGGCTATGCCGTCTGGATCGCTATCTATGATTTCATTACGTTCGTGGACACCATAATTTGGCACAACAATGTCAACATAGTAGTGCCTGTTTGGTGCGACATCAGTAAGGATTCGTTTCGAATTCTCATTTTCCCGGACTAATCCACCCGAACAGCGTCAAAACTTTTGACGGGTGTTCCGATTGGCACCCGTGCTTGTGCATTCATAATCTGCTTGGATCTATTCAGGATGACGCGACTTCGAGGGACCATTGACAAGAGCAAAGCACAGGTGCGCGCGTTTGGGCTCAACGTTCAATCGGTCATCCATACTAATTTTGTATGTTACAGAAACGAAGGGAAACGATCTACAAACTCTTGCTGACAATTGGATTACCAATTCTTATCATGGCACTTTGTAAGTTGTTCATGCAAACATATTTACGAAATTCCGCCTGGTTTTGAATATGTTTATCAAACAGATATAATTGTACAGCCAATACGTTTCGGAATCAGCGAAGAGCAGGGATGCGGCCCAGGGATTTACAGCTATGTGGGATACATCATCTGGTACGCGCCTCCAATCGCACTCAGCTTTGGGTGTGCGATCCTTGCGCGTAAGTCACCCAAACTATCAAAACTCTTAGCAAACATTATTTATGATCATTTACGTTCTTTCACAGCTTTGACACTTCGCACGTTCCTGCGACACCGCAGGGAAATGCACGAATTCCTGACGAATGATCAGGACTATACGTACAACAGATATACCAGGCTCATGCTTATCGCCTGCTTGGATACCATCTTCAACCTTCCTGTCATCATCGTCGGCGTCGCAGTGGATATATTACAAGGCGGATCCAGCCCTCTGAACTACCCGTACGTCAGTTGGAAGAACGTGCACTACGAAGCATTCCCTGGTTTAAATCTCAGTTCCATTGAAACCATTCCGGCGAGCGAATGGAGCACGGATAAGTGGAATGTCTTTTCGACAAAGTGGAATGAATGGGTCTACGTATTCCACGCGGTCATATTCTTCGCGCTCTTTGGCACGACTCCGGAAATGCGTCGATACTACCAGCGTGCGTTCTGGTTCATCCCCGAACATTGTGGATATAAGAAACGGAGTGTCTCCGAGCTGGAGACGATTTCAGACGTCGTGTTTTCTTCGAACGGTGCTCAGCCGACGTCAACTCGAACTGCAAACGAGTGAGTGTACTGATAAATTCCTGTTCGGACGACATAGTGAAGCGGTTTCCAGGCGCCTGGGCTCGCCAAATCTAATTGATTCGGTGGCTAGCCTACGCGTATCTCGTTTCGAGGGCAACCTGAACGTCAACACTTTGGAATCTGAAAAGGCGGCAGTCGAAATGTGCGATGACGTTGTTGTTGAAGTTGACGAAAAGGAGTAGCGGTCACGGTCACCACGGCATTCAAATGATTTCGTTCGAAATGTATATTTTACTGTATCATTGGCCCTCCGTCTGCTGTTTGAGTTTGATTTGAATTAGTATCTTGATGATTACGCAGAACTAAAAAAAAGGTGGAGAGCAACGAACTTGAAGGTAGGTCTGGAATCGTGGGAATGAAAATCTCCTCGACCCGCTCTTGCCTGAACGTCATCCGATCAAAGTCGTCTCCTCCTTTACATCATATCTTCAAGAACACCTCATGATATCCAAGACATGCACAAGTGGGAGGATGGACCAATACACTGCGTGCAAGACCACCTACTTCTCAAAGAAATATTCGTGAGAGAAGCATCTAAATAGGTTTCCCATTTGAGAGCTGCTTTCTAGCCAAAATAGAATAAAACATAGTGTACCTATATATTTACTTATTTCCCTAAGAGATATTCAATGTGGAAATAGGGATTCTATTTCGGGGAAAGATAGCCTTCAACTGAATTGATTTGAGGCTATTTCCCCGCAAAGGAGTATCCTTATCTCGCACATGGCTATTTGTCCGCAAAATAGACAGAAAGATAAAGTCCTTATTTGGAACCCTATAACTTAGAGAAATGCCAATA